>CAJNOL010004239.1:0-16588 GCA_905250125.1 Rotaria sordida | reverse complement strand
AACGATTGGGAAAAATCCTCTCAGATATAATACATATCGAAAGATCAACACTTGTCAAAGAAAAAGATGAAACATGTTATATGTACGAAAAGAAACATCCAAGTATATGTGATACATAGAAAAGCAAAAAATTCCAAACATATATGAGTTAATAGGAGAACGAAAAGAAAATATAAAGGAGAGAAAATGGGAGGAACACATATACAAAAACACAGTGGATAGAAATGTGTGAACTACCACCTAACACATGTCTTTCAATATATTTCAATAAAGCTAATTCACCAGCTAATGTTTCTTTACCAGTTGGAATAATTTGATTTTCCGGTAATAAAAACCCATAATCACCTAAAAATAAATAGTTCAAGAAAACTTTGTCTTCTAAAAATATTTCATGTTACCAGTATCTCGAAGTTCTACACCATAACTAAATATTATATTAGCTGTACCATATGTCCAATCAACTGTACTACCAGATGCAACATAAATAATTTGGGCAACACTATCATGAGTATATTTCGTATCTGAAATAAAACTTATTTTCTGTGAAAATCTTTGTATTATACTCACTCTCAACAGCCATAATTGCTTGAACAGCTTCAGCTGATCCATCATCTAGTAATTTAAATTCTGCTGGTCTTGTTGTTGTATAAGCTATTAAGACAAATAATAAAATATGAAACAAATATTTTTAATATTAATATTTACCCCATGGTACCATCCAATATTGTGAAAATGCATGAAAATTAATATAATGTACAATTGTATCATTATGATTACTAAGAAATTGTGCTACTTGTGCTGTTTCAACTTCTGAAAATGGTTTACTTCCACAATAAGAATCACTACATGGATCAGGTGAAGAACCATCTAGAAACATCATATGAATATTAATACAGTAAGGAATAGATAGAAATTTACTTTCACACCAATGATAATCCCAATTACGATTTGGATCAGTACCAAAGCAACCAGTATCAGATGTTTTACTTCGAGTTTTACGCCATAATCGATCTAAAAATGAAATTTTTAATTAAAAAAAAATATTTGTCATTCTGTACATTACCATTTGTCCATGTGTATACATAACCATCTACATTGAATACTGGTAAAATATAATAATCAAATTGATCTACCAAATGAGTAATTGTTGAATCTTTGCCATAATTTGATAAAAGTGCATAGGCAATATAAATATTCGTTGCTGGACTGATCCATTCTCGAGCATGAATACCTAAAACAAAAATATTTTTGAAAAATCTTCTAGGAAAAAAAACCATAGTGTTACCTCCATCCCACCAAATAGCCTTTTTTTGATTTACTGGAGTATTATCAAGTTTAACTGCTGTTTTATTCGACGATATTTTCAAACCTTTCAACGGACGATTTTCATATGATTGTCCAATTACAAATGATGTTGCTAATGATGGATATGTTTCAACCATTGAATCAATCCATGAATGAATTTCATCAAGTGGATGATATTTATCATACGCAAATTCGTTAGCCTTTCCATATGATGGTGAAAATTTATGAACTAATTGTTGTTCTTCAATAACAGAACCAATATCTTTCATAATAACATCATATTTTATTTTCATATTATCTGATGATAAATATTCACTAAAACTATTAACAGATTCAGGTGCTATACTAACATCAATCTAATCAAAATATTTTATTATTTTAATTATTAAATTAAAAATTTACCGGAATATTTGTTCGAAATTTTTCAGACCAAAAATTGATTTTGTGTTCATATGCTTGATGACTAAACTCAAGTAATTTAGCGACTTGTTCATTATTTGTAGGATGTAAACGCCATAATTGATACTTTGAATAGGATTTATAAGCATAAACATTTAAATTAATAGTCGCTAATACAACTAAAGCAACAATAGAAGAAACCAACATTTTCATATCTATAAGATAAATAAGAGATGAGACAGAAAGTAACCATTACTATGCATATTAATATGACAAAAGGTATCAAAATAAAATAAATATGTTTTTACTTCTTTGGAAGTAAGACTAAATTCTGATAAAGCACAGAAAATGATGGTGAGCATGATAAATGCTATGTTGCAAAAAATATTCATCAAATATTCTCTAGATTGAAAGGATAGAACAAGGTACAACACGTTGACCGTAGCGCCATATGTCAATATGTTGTATCCCAGAGATGACAGCACTGGGATAGGGCCTAGAAACCGAAATTCACCTGTGTCTGTCTATCTTTTCGTCTGTCGATAATGCGGTCAAAGTGTGACCATGCCAACTATGATAAAAGTGACCATATAACAACTATGGCACAAGCGACCATGGTAACTATGGTTCAAACGGTTGTATAGGAAGTTGTAAAGATCATCTGGTCACTGTAAATCAGCTTAATCGAACAGTATCGGTTGAAAATGACGAGCAATGGTAAATAATCTCTTGATTGAGTTTTTATTCAATGGTGCATGGATAATTAGGCAATTGATTAGTAAATTGGAATGAGCCATATTCACAATTCGCTTATAAGGCTCCGAGAAGCTGTTCATCAATGGGTTCAGCCCCGATCCGACCTATCCTCACCCTTACCTCTGCCTTTTCTGCAATGGAATAGGTTACTTGCGTTGCTGAAAAAGATGGAGACAATGTCAAAGAGAAGAGAAGATGAAAGAGATGAAGCGATGTGACTTGTCATTAATGAGCAACTTTTCTTTGAATAATGTAAATGTTATAGTTTTATTTTGAACGTAATAGCGCTAAAACAAATGATTATAAAAATTCGTCTTATTGTCTACATTATCGTTATAATTTCTTGATTAAGAGAGAGTCCATGAAACCACCACCCAAAATATTAGAGATTGGTTGCCGAAAAAATTGAGTTTTTGAAATCAGTTCGCTAGTTTGAAAGAGCATAAAAAGTTACTTAGAAACCCAAATTTTTACGATTTTTGTACAAAGTCTTCCAATACTTCGACGATCCACTTGTTTTGTCCCAAAAAACTAATATATCAAAAACTATGATTTTTAAATCATTTTTGTTTATGAGCGTTTTGATAACAAAAAATCGGTCAAAAGCGTTATCAAATTATACCAAATGATAGAGTAGAGGCTACTCTACAATATCTTATACTTTTTATACGTTACTACATGCCTCCAGAATCGAAAAAGACCTATATGAGAGGTGAAACCGACTATTTTGGTCTGTTTGACATGGTGTATTTTATCCTTTTTCCATTTGGGTGTGGGTGGGTGTGGATGTGGGTGTAGGAAGAGACGACCCATACGTATACATGCACCCACATCGACACCCTAGTTTTTCTGTAAGACCTATTTTGTTTCATATATCATTCAATGTACTATTTAGACATAAAAAATTAAATTTAAATTTCATTAATACTTATAATCATTTATTATACCCTCATATCATCATGATAAGACGTACACATGACATAAGGCTCCTTTGTTTTTAAAAGTCTCTCTCACTTCATCTCTACTCGCCATACATTCGATCTAGTCGTTTTAAGAGATATCAAATATCTATATAGAAATTCAACTTTGAATATGTAATAATTATTTATCTGAGAATTTTAAATGAAAATATTTTGTCATTAATAGCTCAAGAAATTTCTATATTTATTAATTATTGAAACTTTACGAATCATTTATTTTTCACATCTTGTCATTATCAGAAAAGATTAATAATGAAAATTTAAACACAAGTAACGCAGCGCAAACGCTGCTAACCCTCTACTGAAAGGATGAGTTGCACTGAAGATAGGATAATAGAAGTACTAGATATGGGAAATGATTCGTTGGCAGCACATTAAGGAGCAGAATGAAACGAACCATTATTATTCAAGAGTTGAAAATGTAGATTCCCATATTCGGTAATGCCTATGGAAATTGCATATTTTAAGCATGTCAAAAATATGCTTTATATCCACATGATATCATCAACATTCTCCGTACTCGCTTTGCTCAGCTAAATATTGTTATAGCATTATCAATAGTCTAATCAAAGTGTTTCTATCGCGTTCCCGAGTTTCAAAATGTCTGAAATTTGAAACCAAGCGATTGAAAGTGACAAAAAGTCCTGTGTTAACGCCTGAAAATGACAACATGCCTGTAATAAGATGAGTGTCAAGATTCCCCTAGCTCCATCAAAACCATTTTTGTTACTTTTATTTCATGAAAAAGCTTGTTAGCGCAGCTCCTTTGATGCTGAAATATAGAACTCATATATACTATCGAGCTTAATTAAACTAATACATAACACATAAAGTGATAAATCTCTCGTAGATTATAGATGCTTGCAGGATAATTGATATTCAGAGTAATGACTTCTCTAATTTCTGCATTTCGAAAAGAATTTTCATTATTTTAAAATTCTTTTTTTCTTAATTTAACATGCTTATTATTATAATCATTGAATTAATTGACAAATATGTCTGTTTTACATATTCATGATATCTACAGCAGGTCTCAAGCACTATTGTTTATGTTAATCAACTCACAAATAGTAATATTTATTATTATTCAAAATTATAACTTGATCAATTTTGCAACAAAATCTAAAAAATGTGACGCCTGTTATTCTTCATTGCTATGGTCTGTAATGGAGAGGGGTATAGCAGGAGTGGGAGCCACAAAAACTCGCTATTAAACTTACACTCACCATTTTCTTCGAAAAATATGTGAGTTCCGCAAAACTGACTCAGCGGTCCATATATTCACTACAGTGGTGTAGTTTTTCTCTCTCAAGCCATTTAAAGTAAACAAATATATCATTCACTTTTTATTTTTTATCTCTCTTATGTTCTTTCTTGAACGAAGCAACATCGATATGACTCTTCTCTTAACTCGTACTCGTACTCACACTCACATTCCATTCAATAAATCTAGATCAGCAACAAAAACCTGTTAGCGTTAATGATGATACACTGCGATGCTAAACCAAGACTAAGACACGCTTTCTGGTTTAATTAGCTTCGGACATTTGCCCGGATAGCAGGAGATGTGGGCTTGAGTCCCACGAAGGTCGTCTTTTTCCTCATTCTCTTCGTTCACTGCATTTCCAATCGTATGAATCATATATGATGCTTACAAATCCGTGTCGCTATTCGACTACGCACAGCAGAGTAATGATATAAGTAATTCTGTTCCACTACGAACTGGATTACCTATGAAGGTAAAAACTTTATCAGTCAAAAATTTCCGCTTTCGTAATTCCATACACTGACTATATATGATTCGAATTCGATTGAAACTGACTGTGCTGTTGTAGAACTAAAACCATTTTATTGTGAGTATCGATGTACGTTAAAGTCCCTAAATCACCCTGTGTTAGTTATGATTTGCTGAAGGGTACGCAAATGAACTCCACAGATGCTCGAAAACTTTGATCGACAGTTATTGATGCCTGTCTAAAATTCTCAGGGATACATCTCTTACTATAGACAAATGAAGGTATACAGAATATGAAGATATTGTAATAGATATGGATATCTGAATACGTAGCATATTGGCTTCATATTTCTGATAAATTACTAGCATTGATTCGAGTACTGTTACTCTGAAGTAGAACAATAAAAACAAAAATTCTCGTTACAAGTATACCATGGAAAGCAAGATTGAACCTTAAATATGGAGTATATTTCAATGTGAACGCAATTTTTCGTTCTTTTAAATATTTAAAAACCATGTTAAAATAAAGTTTGGCTTCTATAGAAGAATCAGCTGGTATTCGTCTATTTATTCAAAAACTATGAGGAGTTTTTGACAACTTTGTAGATTCGGATTAGTGGTTAAAAAAGAGATATCAAGTTTCGTTCACATCGGGTGTAGCTGTGGCTATGAGGATTCGAGTGCTGGTGTATGTTGAGTCAAGAGTAGCATCCACACCCATGGTTGTGCTTTTGGATGTCTGAGTGTGACTGTGGGATCGGTGCCGAGTTGCGATTACGAGTGTTCCTTTCACTGTCATCAACACTGAAGCCGTCGCTCCTATGCCTACATACATCCAGATGCCCCTGATACATAGATTCTTGATTTCCTCTTTTCTGATTGATTCCTTACCTGTTGTTGCGTTTTAGACCTGATTGCGCTTAGTAGTTGGATTGAAATGTTAAAACAGTCAAAAGTCGCTGAAAATGCAGTAGAAGTCGTCTCCTTGTATAGATTACTTCATCATTTTACTGACATTTATTGAAGAGGCGAGCTTGAAGAGAGCAACAATAAAATTTATTGCTTACGAAAGAAACATGACAATAAAATATTATTATCTTTATTGTTTGACTTTTATTGGCAGATATTTGTGCAGCTAGAGGAAAAATGCGTTTAATCGACAAAGCTTAAAACAAGGTATGAAAAGAGCAAAAACAATAGATGCTCTGAAAATTCGACGATTGGCTTCAAGAGTTACCTTTTTTTTCTGTGTGTGGATTTGGTTGTGGTTGTGGCTGTTGGGTATAGGGTGGTTTTGAATATGGAGTGTGGGTGAGTGCGGGTGTAGGATGATTTGTGGTAAACTGTGGGTGCGGGTGTGAGCGTGAGAGTAAGAGTGGATCAGTTCTTCAGGCACACCTAGATTCACTAATATTCACATCCCACCCTCACCCCCTTTCTCTACACTCACACTCTTTTGTAATATAGATAATTTACCAGTATCGTACTTTTTTCTAAATGCCTTTTATTGGATTAACTCATTGCAATTATAAACCTGGCAATTGTTGAAAACTTTCTTTCGCTTACGAGTTTCAGCCTTGCACATGTTCACATGGTTAGTGCTCACATTTTTACGCATTATTGTCTTTTTGATGAAATGCACAAGTTTCAGTTCTAACTAGGGAGTGGGACTAGTCTACCACTTTAAAACTGGAATTGGTGCATTCCTAAATGAAACCCTTTTTATGTGTAAGTTTTGATGATATTTAATTAGTCTACTACTGAAAGAGTCAGTCACTATGTGAGTTTTGTGATCATTTGAGTGTGGGTGTAGTACAAACGAACTGAAAATCCAGAGCTTACATGAACTCGTACCTCACTTCCACTCATACCTATAATTACATTCGATTGACACCCACGTCTGCACTTGGGTGTGGGTGTGGGTATGGGAGTGGGTGTGGGTGGGGTGGGTGTGTGGGTGTGGGTGGTGGTGCGGGTGTGGGTGAAAAATGAAACGAAACACACCCACACTGCACACTCGCACCCGCATCTACACCCACATCCACACCCACACTAGAGGCCGAAACGGAGTGAATTTTAGCTTCCCCGCCTCGGCTCGCCTCAAACAATTGTTCCCGGCATCGCCTTGCCCCGAACTCAAAGTTCTTTTTTCCCCAACTCCCTCCGCCTCGCCTTCGTCTTCCATTTTTTTCTTCGCCCCGTTCAGATTGTCCCCATGTAGGTTGCTCCCCGCCCCGTATGAGTTTCTCCTCGTCCCGCTTCATCCCACCCCGCTCCGTGTAAGTTACCCTCGCCTCGCCCCGGATTTACTTTATTTCTTCATCACCTTCTTTCATTTTTATTAGATATTTGTATTTCTTTGATCCCATAATTTATTTGACAACATATTGCAAGCAGATACAAAAATACAACAGTAGAAGAAAATACAGAAATAAATAATCACATACCTTACATAAATTGAATATAATATTAACCAAATCGTTTTAATAAGACTTCAACAATTACAGATGAAAAGAAAACATTTTTTGTATAAAATATTCAGTCATTAAATCAATTAATATTCATGCTTTCTTAAAAATAGTGTTTGATGAAAATGGCGCACATTACAAAAAATTTTAAAATTTTCTAGATAAGATAATAATTATGACAGAAGTATTGAATACTTTATAAATATACGAGCTAATGGAAAGGTTCTAGAGTGCATAATAAATCTAAGGAAAAATATGTTATTTAATAATAGAGCTGAATGTTTATATTAGAAATAGTGTTATCATCTTTTTTCTTTGCAAATATGTATATTCAAAGAAATGTTACGTAAAATATCGATATAACAATGAAATATTGATTGTTCGATTAACAGAGCAGGAAACGGGACCGAGAAAAATTTTTGCTGACATTTCATCATCATTAGTCTTTTCGAAATTAATCTCAGCTTGCATGAATGATGAAAATTAGTTAGAAAAAAATTGTAGGAATATCAAGATATACTTTATCTATTTGTCGAAGCCTTATTAGAGCAGAGGAAAGGAGCGAAAAATTTTGCTAACGTTTTATTATAATTGGTCTTTTCAAAAACAATTTCAGCCTGAATAAATGATAAAAATCAATCAGAAAAACATGTTATGTTTATTGAATGATACTTTGTTTACGTACGAGTATTTTTCTAATCTATTTAAAGAGATGAGAATTGGCAGGATATGGGAGAAATTTTTTCATATCGTTAATATTCAAACCAAAATTTTCGGAGATGTTGCCATTTACCATAAATGGGTGAATAGTAAATTGAAACTAAAACGTGTAGTCATGTTTGAATGTTGAAATATTTTTGTTTTTTTTGATGAACTGTACAGATAGTTTTAATAATAAATTGACAAAATAACAATGTCACGATACTTTACACAAAAAAAATCGTTGTATTCTATAAGTAAATCATGATCATTGGAAAAAAACTTTATCTGATTTCGTAACAAGGCGCGTTAAACAAGCTTCGCATCAGGAAAAAAATTATTTGTTCTTTATCAGAAAGCGCCTATTTTTCTACAAATAAACAAAGTACCTAAAATGAGACACTCCCTTCAAGGGCTAGTTTATCATTTACAAACATCGAGTATATATTTCAAACCTCGCCTCGCTTCTCCCCGACGTAGTTTCTCCCGTCTTGCGTCGCCTCGTCATAATGTCGACCCGCTTTGCCCCGTCTTATTTGACCCCGTCGAAATTTTCCTCGCCTCGCCCGGCTTACTTTTCGCCCTGTCGAAATGTCTACCCGGATCGCCCCGTCCCGGAGAGAGACGCTTCCCGCCTCGGGAGCCCGCCCCGATTCCTCGCCCCGTCTCGGTCTCTGACCCCCACCGCCACACCATAGTTCCCCATGTATCTTATTCTCCTGACCTGGCTCCAACGACTACCATTTGTTTCATTCTCTTTCTAACCATATGTGTGAGAAAAAGTTCGACGACGAGAATAACGTCAAAATGGAACTCGTCAACTTCTTCGGTCAAAAGTCCTAGGACTTCTACGAACGCTGGATTCTATCCCTGCCAGGGCGTTGGCGACAAGTCATAGATAGTAGTGGTGCATATATAATTGAAAGCTAGTTGTACTGTTGGAGTTGAAAAATAAAAATAAAATTTTTGAAAAAAAACGCAAAAACTTTGTTGACAACCTAATAGTAAAAATTGATGTATACTGAAAAGAGATTTTTTTCAAAATTTACTCATAAATAATTTTCGTCATGTTTCTATACTACTACAAGGTCGAAAATAAAATCCAAGGACATATTCAGACTCCTCGTGAAAAGACACACCTGACCATACTAAATATGACCTCAATTTAGAAAGAAATCCAATTATAAAGTATGACGTCAACCAGGCAACTCCCAGCACTATTCAAAGCATTCTTCTGCTTAAGATTTTGTAACAAAAAAGCAGAGTTGCTCGATATGGTGGTATAGTGTATTCGATTGAGCTTGACTTCTACCACAATCCTAGTCATACAGAAAGTGTGGATGCGGATGTGTGAGCATCGATGAAGAAAAAACTCACACCCACACCTACAGCCTAGCCACACCCACATCAATCTTCTTAAATCAATAACTTTATTTTCATTAAAAGCATTTACATGTATTCCAATCAAAAAAAAAATTATATTTCTTCATTTGAAAAAATCTATTGTATATTATTATATCAATTTTTTAGCGAAAAATTCTGTTTCAAATGTTTCTATAAAACATCGATATATTTTCAACCTAAAAAGTATTATTTAATTCTACATATTTCAAATACAATATTTTGTTTTTCGTTGATTGATATTTCGATAAAGCAATCAATTTAATTCATTTTCTGTTTATTTAAATAAGAAATATTTCAAAAAAACATTCTGATTTTTATTTCTTTAAATAAACTGTTTTCATAGACCCAAATTGAAAAGAATTATTCGCAATAAAATTCTTTTTTCGTGTTTTGTTTTCATTTTTCAAGTTGTTTGTCAATGTTTTATCTAAAAGAAAGAAAAGGAACGCTTTTAAACAAAATATCGACTGAAAAAATTATTCGACATCCGAATAAAACAAGATTATTATCGGTAACAACAGATTTAATGATTTCTAATAAAGATCTTAAGCTCGATTGAGCCAATTTTCATTGAACATTATGTTAAATTCAACAAGAGCCTAAATTTAACTTTTCTTTGTATGTTCAACATTTGAAAGCTATTTGTTGACAGATCGAAGTGCCTAATAGCTTTTTTGTTCTACAAAGAGAAAAAAGCTTTTTTTTATTCTGAATGATCACTTAGCAACAAAAACATCAACGTAAAGATACCTTGTCTGACATTAAGTTAATCATTTTTTTTTATCATCAAACATTTAGTCAGCCATATTGAAATATTATTCACTACCTGCTTTAAATACACAAGTGAGAAGCATTTTCTGCATTTATTTTATTTTCTCATCATTTTCAGAGCAGGAACCCATATTAAAAAAATCGATGGATTCAAACGATAAATATCCTTTTCATAATGATTTGAATTTATCATTCGACTTTGTTTTTAAATTATTTCATTGATTAATTTTTTATTTAGCTAATGAAAAAGTTTCAGAAATATCAAAATGTCCACCAATGCTTCCTCCTCAACCAGAGGTCTCTCAATGTCCATCCAAACAAGTTCAGGAATAACCGACATTATTCATGCCATATAGATTGACGTTTATTTTCAAAAATTCTTCATTTTTCACCATGATTTACGTAAAAAGAATCTAATCACATTCATTTATTTAGTGATGATTACCTTTCTTAATTTTTATTAATTTCATAGTTTTATGAAAACTTTCTTTTATTCCCTAGACTGAAAGTATAGGGTCTAGAAACGGAAATTCGCCTGTGTCTGTCTGTCTGTCTGTCTGTCTGTCTGTCTGTCTGTCTGTAACACGTATGGTTACCATATGGTAACTATGTGATCGTTAAAATAAAAATAAATATATATTTCGAATGGCGCGCAAAGCCAATAAAATAAGATTTTCTTTCTATTCCCAAGACTGAAAGGCTAGCGTCTAGAAACCGAAATTCACCTGTGTCTGTCTGTCTGTCTGTCCGTCTGTCTGTCTGTCCGTCTGTCTGTCGGTAACGCAGTCAAAAT
Source organism: Rotaria sordida (assembly GCA_905250125.1). NCBI lineage: Eukaryota > Metazoa > Rotifera > Eurotatoria > Philodinida > Philodinidae > Rotaria > Rotaria sordida. The sequence continues at coordinate 5,278 of CAJNOL010004239.1, read as the reverse complement.
GGCCATTTTTTTGGCACACGTGACCATTTTTATGGCATAAACGACCACTTTTTTGGCACAAGTGACCATTTTCGTGCCACAAATGGCCATTTTTTTGGCACAAGTGACCATTTTTTTGGCACAAACGGCCATTTTTTTACTAAAATTAACTAGGTAACTATGGTACAAATGAGCATGTAACTATGGCACAAACGGTCATTTTTTTGGTAGAAACGACCACATAACTATGGCACAAGTGACCATATAGCAATCATGGTACAAACAACTATTCCGGTAACTATGGTACAAATGACCATCTAAAGACTGATGTAAATGAACCCATAATAATCATGGGTAAAATGTCAATGGAATAACTATAATTTGGGTAGTGATGTAAAACGGCTTACTTACACAAGCATTTAATTAGTGAGAGTCAGACCAAATGAGCAGTATGGATTTAAAGAAATCGTTTAAATTATTCATTATTGTAAGATTGATTGTGCAATGTTGTATCAATGAATATCTAATTTATTAATAGTTTAGAATTAATGCGTGAATTTAAGCATAAAATATTGATTAATAAAACTCAAATTTTATGAATAATATAATTCATATTTTTGTACGTACAAATAGCGCCAATATAATTATAAAAAAATCGTATTGTTGTCTAATCTTATTAGGCGCTATTTATATTCATAAAAGCAAAAAAAAAATAAAACAAAAACGATAAAAAAAATAAAATTTGTAAATGCATCATCTTTACTTAGAGTGAGAATTCTCCAAATTAAGTTTTCTGGTCGCCTAAGGTATACTGGTCATATTATCAATGTTGCGTATTACTTTTTTAATGTAGCTTTTTATGCTATTCCTTCCGTACATGTATTCTATCAGTCTAGGGCTAAGTGAATCGCTTGACGATGAACGTTACTTGTTTAATAAACTATTTCTAAAATGCGTTCTAATTTTAAAGATTTATTTTGAAAATAAAAATAGAACAAACTTGTCAGCACAGTCCCTACTAGGCTAAAATGTAGAACTCACACAGAGTTTTTTTTAGCCTCATTGTACTAATACAAAATACTTGAAATAAAAAACTCCATCCGGTTATTATGTTGTTTGTAAGGATTATTAATTTTTAGATAGACAATCTCCCTTATTCATTTTCGTATGTCGTTTTTCTCTTGTTACTTTGCCATGATGATTACTGTAACTACCAATTATACATATCGATTATGTCAACAGGAAGTTTCAATGCACTATTGTTATGTACCTTGATAACCTACCAAGCACTCTTATTGTTTGTTTCACAAAATTGTAGCTTGATTATTTGAAGTTTTCTATGCTGATTATATCATAAATGTGGCAAACGTATGCATCACAATTAATCATCATTATTGATATCTCGAATCAAAATTATTATTTTCACAAGAATCACACTATTTCAAATGTTGATGAACATATGGCATGCATCCAAGCTCTGAGGAACGCCTTGAGATGATCTACAATTTTCTCTTATAGTATAAGTGGTATTGTTAATTCCGTTCAGTGCTTTTTCCATGACTAACAATGGAAGGACCTGTGTGGGTGTGGGTTAAGAGAAGAACTACACCCACACCCACACCCTCAAGATCATTTATTGAAATATTCAGTATCATATGTTGTAGTTGAGGACACAGAGCGACAAGTACTTCATATTCATCTAATGAACAAATACGAGAAATAGTTAAACTTGTAATCTTGTTTCTATTGGATACCAAACGAAAAAATTCATTTTGTTGTATTGACACTGGATTTGATTGATACAAACGTATAAAATAAATTTTTAATGTTCGAATATTGGGTGTAATACTTAATAATTCAAGTAATCGATCGAAACAAAACACACCCCAATTTATAGTTAGATTAGTTAATTGTGTTAAAAAAATAATATGACGGAGGAGGGTGTGGGTGTGAGTGTGGGTGCGGATGTGAGGTGTGGATGTGGGTGTGTGGGGTGTGGATGAAGAAACAGTCGCACCCATGCGGACACCCTCACACCCACACCCACCCACATCCACATCCACATCCACACCCCACACCCGCACCCACACTCACCTCCACACTTACCCACACCTACACCCACACACACGCCTTTCTTTTTTCAGTTCCGATTCTGATAATTCGATGTTGAACTAATGTCGAATTAGAGAATTTTTTCGATTACTTTCCAAAATATTTCCTTTTGGAAATATGAGACATTCAACAATGTAAAATCATCAAAAAAAATTCAGTCTTTCTTTTCTTACGCTACCAGTTACAGTAATAGTTCTTGTTTAAATCGATTTTAATCTTAGATAAAATTGAAATATGTGCAGATTTCTAACAATTTTCGGTCATCACAAAAATCCTACAGCAATAGAAAGGAAAGCATTTTGGAAATTTTAAAATTTTCAGAAATATCTCTTTTCCGAAATCTATCTGTTGGTGATAAATTGAAGATTAATCAGTGTACGATGATATTTTTTTTGATGACAAGAAGTGTTTGCAAACGAGATTGAAATATAATTCTTCCGATCCTGTTTCTAGTTCAAAAGAACAAAAGTCGGATTCATCTTCAATGTTTCTCTAATTTGGTTGGAAGAAAATTTTAATAGAAAACAATTAGTTCAATTCTATCTGAAAATTAGAATATAACAAATGAATTAAGAGAAATACAAAAGCAAGTTATAAGATTTTTTCAATAGTTTGTCAAATATTTTGATTTAGAAGATCATTGGTGTGTGATTACAAATCGTTTATGATTACTGTTATTATCGTTCAGCAGAATAGGATTCATTCTGATTAAAAATATCAGATGCCTCGAATAACACTTCAGAATTGTCGAATTCATCAAGAAATAATATAAATACTCAATTCTCGAATATTCTATTGCATCGATCGACTCGTTTTTCTTTTGAGATTACTGCCTCTTGAATAAATATATTTACTATTTAGTAATGCAAGATTTTGAATAGAAACTTTTTTTCATAGCTGATTAAATGAATCATTCGCCAGTCGATGAAATATCGCGCACAATAGTAAATGATGCATGATGACTATTCAACTACCTTTCTTCATTCTTAAGCGTCTCAGTTCGTACACAACACTTCAATCACGCGTAAAACATCTTCCTTTCTGTTCTCTTGTTGAATATATAAAAAGAACCGATGGCAAACAAAATATTTAGCAGAACTACGATCGACTTATATCAACTATGATTTCTTCGACACTATCCGTTCTTATATTAGTACTGATATTTTCAGTAAATGACATTCAAGGTAATCAATAAAAATATAAAATAATATATCTGAGATTTTGTCTTGTTCTTTATAGCTTATCGAAAGAGAAGTTCAGATGCTATGTGCAGTTCAACAGAAATACAGGTTGATTGCGCTCCACTTCTAAGATGTCAACCGACTTGTGAAAATCCACAAGGAATGCCATGTCCGCGTATTTGCAGTCGATATCCATGTGTGTGCAAAGAAGGTTTGTTGCGTGATGGAAACAATAGCTTGATTTGTATCGATGCATCGAGATGTCCTCGTGAGTAATCACTTCTCGGGAAAATAAATAGGTATGTGGCGCTCTCTTTTTTATTTCTAGTTCTAACAAAAGCTGCTCCTGAATGTGGTGAAAACGAAGAACCAAATGAATGTGTTAATCCATGTCAACCATCGTGTCAATCGCCAAATCGTAAACCATGTCCGACATTGCAATGTTTATCTGGTTGTGTATGTAAAGATGGTTATCGACGTGCCAACAATAACGTGACAAGTCTGTGTATCAAATGTGAAGAGATTATAATTGAACCATGAACATATTGAGTTATTTTTCGTCGGTGTGACTAAATTATGTATGCAGAGATTTAATTTTAAAAAAAAAGTAATTCGAATTACAAAGTATTGAAAATAAAAAACGATTTTTGAAACAGTACTTTGTCTATGTAAAAACATTATTCGATCGAATCTCGTCAAAAGTACAAAGTTGTCCATTCAATCAGATTTATGAAGGTACTATTCAACTGTGTAGACTAGGAAAACATGATTCTACACATGAATAAAAGAACTCAAACGAATCAGAAACAGGTAAAGTAACAGTTGAAAAGTGGCTTGGAATGCCTGTCAATGCACTTGACGCGTCATGAAGCCTGCTGAAACAGCTGAAGAAGAGCAGGAGCATAAATACGGGGCGACTCATGGGGCATAACGCTCCCTGCTTTTCAAATTTATCTACGCAGAGATCCTACTTTTTAGACTCTAATATGCTGCGTCCTCCTGCCATGAGTAATAAGTTACGCCGCTGAAGAAGAGTCATTCTATTCGCGTTCAAGTTGCAAATAAACAGAATTACTATTTAAAGGACAAGAATTTGAGAAGAACGTGTTTTTAACAATGAAATTAATACAATATTTAGTTTATGCTTTATTTCGACGATAGTTTAACAAGATTTGAATCGAATTTGCTTGCAAAGTTATGAGAAAAAAGACTTATAATAGTGATTGATATATTTAAATGTTTGTATTCGGACTAGCAGAATAGTCGGACAAAGAGGCAATGAGTGTCCTGCAAAAAGCATTAATAAGAGAGCTTTTGCTGATATACGAGCAATGTGATACAAAGATCGTTAGTCGGCACGAAACTTCTGGCTTCGATGATGGAATATCATGTGGCGGAAATCTGGAACGAAACATTCACTTTGCATCAATTCAGAATAGCTCCAAAAAAGAAGACGCGTGGCTAGGAAGAGTAAAGAATATATTTGGATAAGTGCACGACAAAGCATCGCAAAACCTTCCGGTTTCGGATTCTCATGAGTCTTATTAGTGCTCCTTTAAAATGCATTTACTCATTTTGTGTTCAAATGATTCCATCTTCTGACATATCTCATGATCTTAGTGAATAATATCGGAAAGAAAGAGCTCTCAATTCAGCCATAATTGATTGTGTGTACTTCTCTTCCATCTTATCTATATTCAATAACGTTTAAAAAACGATGCTGTCTTTAGACTTGTGATAGTAAAAATCAGATAAACAAATACAAATGTGAATAAGTATACAGAAAATGCCATATCTTGTCTTTGCAGTTGTTATTCTATAGTTGATAGAAACTTGGCAACATAGTGGTATTCATAGAGTGACCAATGTCATTATTTTCTTTCGACTCCCCGATCAACTGTGAAACAACAAAAGAAAACGAAACCATGAACTTTCATCTGTACTTGTTCAAATGCGTAACTGCTTCCATCATTTTCACCGGCACAAATCTGAAGTAGACTCAATAG
>CAJNOL010004238.1:1422-16594 GCA_905250125.1 Rotaria sordida | reverse complement strand
GATCATTAAGATCGAATGTCTCTTCCAAGGAATATTTTCTTTACGATATCATAATTCACCAGTAAGTTGATTAATAATTTACGGAATGGTTTTATCAGATAATCTGACATTGCGCTGAGCAATATCGCTCGAAAAAAAAAACAAATATTTACGTTGTATTCATGAACAGGCGAACTTTTCAAAATAAAAAAATGATATTTAAAAATATACAAGTTTTAAAAAAATATGCTGTACCTGCTGACAGTCAGTTCTGCATAATTTCTTTTTTCCTCTATTATCTATCAGACTACTAGAGTCTAAAGAAATATTGTGTAAACGGTTTTGTTATTTTTTTTTATAACAGTTATTGCAATGTCTCTCGGAAGGAATATTCGACTTTTAAGGGTTAACTTTTTAGTTTATGGAGAATAACTTTGGCACAACATATATAAATCTGATTACAAACATCACTTTGACACAATCTATGTTAAACAATTTATGAATAAATAAAAGTAAAAATTGAAACGACATTCTATTGGTTTAAGTAACTATACAGAATTTACAAACATTTTTGAATCTACTATGTCAATGTAGCTTATCTTATCTTAATCAAACGTATATTGATGTTTTGTAAAAGAATGTTATTCTTAATGCTTCGAAGTAGTCAGTAAAAGTTTGAGTACCATAAAAAAGATCAAAACAAAATGAGCAGTAACTGCACAAGTAAGTAAATTTATTTTCATATAATACTAATATTTGCTTCTAAAGATCCTCAACATGTCCCATTAGTTGGCAACACCTTATGTGTTGCACGAACAGCATTAACTGGTATATTTCTAGCATGTGTTATTGTATCTGGCGTTTGTTTATTGTTACTTATTGTAAGCAATTTGTAAAATATTTTTAATCTTGTTAAAATATTATTTCTTTGTAATTAGGGTTCACTAATATTCTTCTATAAGCGACGTATATCTTCATCTCATGGAAAATATTATCATAACGATGAATCAACTCGATCAGACATTAGTAATAATGATAAATCAAACCTATCAGACATTAGTTATACTGATGATGATGGTGTTAGATCAAATCTATCTACTCCTAGCACAGATAGAAGAATATCACGTGTCCTTAAACAAAGTGAGTAATTTGCTTCTTCATTATTTTCACTTGTTTAAAAATCTTCAAAACAATTGAAAAGTTTTTTCAGTAACATAAAAGGAACTATTTAAAACCGTGTCTCCATCGAAAACTGCTTTCGTACTATGTACATGTAAATAGCTTAAAATTTTTAGAATATGTTGGAGTTATATAATGAAAATGTTACATGGTAAAATTTTCAGCTCTATATCATCATGTTTCGAAGAAATATTCATCAAACGAAGATCAAAAATAGTTCATTTGGAAACTCGAAATTCTCTGTCGATCTTTATTCTACATATTTAATTTTCTTAAATACAACATACAGAATGAGAACCTATAGAAAATTTTGAATTGCGCGATAGAAACAGTCTAAACAGAGACAAAAAGAAAAAAAAAATTTTAACAGAAATTTTAGCAAGAGAGGAAGTTCAGGTTGAAACTCTCAGCACCTTTTGGTACTGAAGGTGCTAATACATATTTAGAATTAGAGTGGAAATTAAGATGATAGCTATGAGTGAGAATCATCCTGTTTCAATTCGATTTTTTCGATCAAGACAAGACTATTTTTCGAAAATGACGTTTTTTTTTTATAAAACTTGACTGAAGTTTTCTGGAATCCAAAAATTCGAATCTCTAATCGATTTTTTCGATCAGTGTAAGCCTATTTTCTGGGGTAGACTCACGCTTTATAACATTCATTTATTTGTTTGAAATAGACTTTCGCTGATCAAAAAAATCGATTACAAATTCGGATTTCTCGATCCCAGGCGCACTTAGTCATATTTTCTATAAAAAAAATTCGTTATTTTCGAAAAATAGCCTTGTATTGATTGAAAAATCGAATTGAAATAGTCTGAGTCTCACTCACAGCTATCACCTTAATTTCCAGTATAATTTCAAATATGTGTAACCAGCAGAGCATTTTGAGAAAACGATTTGATGCTCAGATATTGCACTTATCTACTTGATTTTGAGGCACTATTTTGATAAATTTAATGGGCATAATCATTAACTGACATGAATACAATGAGTAGCAAAACTATTCAAGAAAGTTTATTTTCAATTTTTTTCCGCTGTCGTAAGCGTTAGACAGAATTCAAATAGTGATTCGAATAGAGAAAATAGTTTCCAAGAACAATATAAAGAAATAAAACTTATTATCAGATTTTTGCAAGGATAGAAATCCCAGAAAATCAAAACCATGGTTTTTCAACACTTTGAGTACGTAAATATAATTTTGTTTAAACCACATAGAACGATAGAGTAAACCATCCTCTACAAAATGAGATATCTCTCAATTCTCTGTGAAGTCTTTTGGCTGAGAGACAGTAGTTTGATTGAAGATCAAAAAATGGTTGTTTTTTTATAAGAAATTGGAAGAAATGGACTTTGATGACTTCCGTAAGATTGCTGTATCTTAGCTAAAAACGATCACAGAGAGCTCGGAGAAGTCTCATTTTGTAGAAAATTATTCACTCTATTGTTCTATGTAGTGTAAATAAAATTATATTAATCCTTTGTAGGTACAGAAAAACCTAGCGTTTTGGCTTTCCGAGAATCTGTTCTTGCGAAAATCTAATAATAATTTTCATTTCCTTATATTTCTTTTACAAATAATTTGTCTCTATTCGAATTCTTTTTTTAATATTTAAGACAGCGAAAAAAAAATTATCATAATCCTTATTGAATACTTTTAGTATCCATTGTGTTTTTGAATTATGTATAAATAAATTTTTGTTCTAGCCTGTTGACTTTCATTAAATAAGTAGTTTTATTCTCCACGACATGAACATAGCCTATGTGATGACTACGAGTTGTATACCGAGCGGTGTAATATGTACTATATCGACAGCTTTTTTTGAAAGTATTTTATCGTGGTATTTTGTATGAAAATAGATGAATCTGTTAAAATTAACAGAATTGAGTCGTTTTCGAAGCATTCTTGGAATGTTAATGCATCTAAGCTATCTGTACTAGCCGCAGAGCTCAAATAGGTCCTAGTTATGAAATAAACTTTTTATAATGGATGCTACTGCAAAAATTTTTATTAGTAGAATACATTCTGAAACTATTTTTCCTCTCGATTAATTTAAATTCGTTCTAATAAATAATTCGAATTTAGATAGAAAGTACTCTCTACAATAGTCTGTAGCTGTAACCGAAAGTCATAAGCGCTATCATCCGTAGTCACGAACAAACATGAGATATTCGTGTAGGCTTGCTTGAAATTTGCATCGTTATGAAAACTAAAAAAAGTAATTATGATTTATTCATAGTCATCAGAAAGAATGAAAGAAAGGATTAAAATAATTTAACACATAGCAGATTGTTATGATATGTGTTTTACTTTTCCTTTTATTTTCACATCATCGTTGAATGAGTCTTATTTGTTTTTACAAACTATAGTGACATTTATCAAAATGTTTCTTTTCAATGTAAACAAATTGAAAATCTCATATTTTTTTTTCTTAAAAAAAAAAAATCTTACTTTTTTTAAAGCGGAAAATGACGAAAATTATCAAAAATTTTACCAAAACCTGTGATACCAATTAAAAAATTATGTTTTTTGAACGGATAGCCTTAAAAATGAATTCCTAAGAAGATAACATTCAGTAATACAAATCATATATTTTTTTATAAAAATATTTTTTCATAGTTATTGATAAGAATCCTTCGAAAGATTCCATTCATGCATCTCTTCATCATAATCTTACAATTCAAAAATCACAAACATCATTATCTTCATTATCTTCACCATCATCTCAATCCTATATAGGTTTACATCCTCTATCAGAATCATCAATAAGAATACAACAACAAACAACGAACATCATTTCAACACAATATAATCATAATAAATGGACAACACATGAATCGCATGAATCAATTTCAACCATTCCAGATCAAACAGACGACACTAATGAATATAAAAATATAATTTCGTCTAAGTTTTGAATCGAAATCATTATTCTCAAATTATTTTCTAATATTTTTCTTAAATTCACAAATAAGAAAAAAATCTTGTATTAGAACCAAATATATTCTTTTCAGTAACAGGCGGTTCGTCATTCTGATTATTAAAAAATATTTCCAGATAGACATAGAAAAAAAAAAAAAAATTATACATCCGTTGCAAGTTTACTTCGACCAAGTTTAGTCGTTACTTGATAAAATGCATTATGAAATGGTTGTTTTTGATCACGAGAATCACTCGAATTTTGCATACTTTCTCGTTTGGTTAATAATCGATTAGTTTTTGTTGATCTTAATTGATTTTTATCAGATATTACTTCTAATGTAAAACCTTCTGTATCAGCAAAACGAACACGTTTTTTTTCTGTTATACCATCACTTGATGGACTACGTATTGTTGAACGTGTCCATGAATCACGTTGTTGACTATGATTATCATTGGTTTCATCAACATATTCCGATTGTCGATTAATATTATTTTTATCTGTATTTTGTTGTTGAAATATCATTGATAATGTAGATGAATTCTCATCAGAAAACGAACCATTTGTTGTATCTCGATAATAATATTCATTTTTACTATTATTTGTTATTGATGAAGTTGGTAAAGATGATGAAATAGTACCAGACAGTCGATTTGATGAACCAAGTATAGTATAAACATTATCAAAACCTTGCATACTTGTTTCAAATAATGTACCAGTTGCTGGATTAGATAATTGTAATGATTTTGATGAACGATTTAAACTTGGATGTTTTATACGTGCTAAATAACTTGTTAATGTTGAAGTATTTGTTTGAGTATATGTTTGATCAGTTGGTGTTATGGAAAATGTTGTTCTAGGAGACATTCCATAATTAGAAACTGTTCTTGAAATTGGTCGATGTGATGAAATATGTGATTGTTGTTTTGGTTTTTGTTGTTGAACTAATGATTGTATTTGTGTGCTTTCATCTGACAATGAACGTTTGATTGTATTATCGGTTTTAGATAATAATGGTGTCCTTCGATTATCAAGTACTTTATCAGATGAATATGAACGAATAGTAGTCGATGGTTTTGTTTTCGAAGTAGTTGATGTAATCGATGATAAATCATCTTGACCATCATAATGTTTTAATGTTGAACGAGATAATCTATTTAATTCACGTTGATTATCTGTATTTAGTAATGAATTAACAGGTAATTGATGTGTTTTCGCAACACCATATTTATAATCATACAAATTTGAATTATTTCGTTGAATAGGATTATATGAAAATGTTGAAGGTGATCGAATAGATGTTTGATATGATTTTGAAACAGGTAATTGTTGAGATTTTAATATAGCTGTACGACGCTGTTTTCGTTCTTCGGAACGTATACGTTCATATTCTTCAGTGGATACATAAAATTTACGTCCTTGTCGATAAATAGGAACAGTATTTGATGTCATAGGAAAATTTCTTTAATGAATCTTTGAAAAATAAACAATCAAAATTTTTTTTTTTTAAGAAAAAAAAACCTACAAAAGTCGATAATAAACTTACATAATACTTTTGCAGTTGTCTGAACAGCTGCTGATAGTTATCGTTAATGATATTATAAATCCATTTTTATTTAAAACATCTAGATAATTAAACATATGGCATTATATACTCAAGTATTTGAGTGTTCATTTTTTCTTTTTGAAATTTTTTTTCTTCGGATTTCCATTAACGAGTTTTTTTTTTCTTCGTCATTTAATACTTATGATTAATCGATTTTCCGTATATACAACAAGTAAGAAGCAAACAAAAATTGTACGTAGTATTATTGTTATAGTCAAATCATTTTATGTCTTCAACGCTCCAAAAACAAAAAAAAAGACGACAGAAAAAGAAGACAAAAACATGACCGAGAAAGAAAAGAAGTCGATTTGATGTTTGTTGCTCTTTTATTTTGTTTTTTGAATGTTATTGACATACTTAATTCATACTGCTTATAACCCATTAGCAGGTGATACTTGAATCGATTTTTTTTTTTACTCCGCATCTCTCATTTTTCTTTCTATCAATATATAACATGTTTGTCTCACTAATGCCTAATTTATAGATGTGTAAAATAGTATAACTGATAGAATGAAAAAAAAAAACCGAGAATACTGACTCTTACCATCAGCTAGTACAACAATAGGTCCAATGTTATCTTTTAAAATTGCATCATTGTTATTTATTTTTGTATAAGGACATATGTATACGATCGCACGTTCATTCCAAAATTGTCTATTTTGATTTTTTTTTTTCGTATTCTGTTCTTCTTTTTTCTTCTCTCCACCAATATTGTATGTTTAGCTGTAAAAAATAGTTTGTATATTTTATAATTGTGATACACTCACATGTTTGCACTGAAGAGGAGGTAAAGGATCAAGAGGGAGTTCCTTTTTTTTTCTCTCTTCTTTTTTTTTCCTTTCCCCTTTCTTTTCTTACTAAGAGTACGATAAATAAAATTATGCAGTCTATGCATGTTTTGTCCTTGAAAGTTACATTATGTTATAAACAAGGTTACATGTGCTCTATGTCTCTTCATGTATTTCGTAATCAATTATAAATCGAACAATACATGTTGATATTTGTTCAAGTAATTAGACAAATTATTTTTATTTTATTCTATTCATTGAAATATTTTATTTAAAAAAAAACATAAAATCTTTGTCTATAAAAACTTAACAATATTATACATATCAGAGTTTTATTTCAGGATAATAGTGACATAACGGATTTTGAGGAGATGGATGACACCCATCTTGATAATACACATATTCAATGTTAGGATTTGTTAAAAATGGTTTTACTTGTGCGTTACATAAATCTTCTTCTATACCACTAGCACAGATATATTCACGTCGATGCATATATCCAAAATATCTAAGACGTACAATATGATCTTGTGAAAGTAATTGAGTTAGAACTAATGTATGAATTGGTGCATCACCCCATCGATAACGATAAATGCCACCATTAAGATCAACTCTATGAAGCCAAGTTCTTATCAATGAATGATCACGAAAAAGAGAAACATTAGCAATAGCAAAATTTGTAAAAACAATAGCAAATGAATAGCCACCGAACCAATTAGTTTGTGTTTGACGAAAACCTTTTGAAGGTTTCAAACAATGATCATTGAGAAACTCATGAAAAAGTGACCATAATCCAGTAGCATAATGTTCACCTTCTTCATTAGCCATTATAAAAGCATACTGAATATGTCGCTTTTGCATAATTTCAAATGGATCTTCTATAGGTTTTGGTCCAAATATATAAGAATGTGCATCAAGTCGCCAATAGTATGTGAATAAGGTTAATAATGGATGATTTGGAAGCATTAGAGTAAAAAAACGACACATATCAAAATACTTAGGTGGCCATCCACGATGAACAGATTGAGGTCGATTCGAATTATTAGAAAATTGGATATGTTCAAAACCTAATGGAGTACGATCACCTAATATTTTAGCTAAAGATTTTTGAATATCATCAGAACTAAAATCACCTTCATGAAAAATGACAACAGGTCGAGGATTATTTGATAGTAAACGAGATAATTGAGTAAGTGATGTTTTAAGTGAATCAATTTCATTAATGGTAGTCAAATAGACAATAACACCAAGATATGATGTTGGAGCAACATTTAACCAATTGACATACCATTCAGCATGATTATTTTCTTCTTTATATGATATTTTCCAATGATACCATTCATCAGTGATACTATTTTGATATTTCCATTCATCTTGACGATTAATAATTTCATTATCAGAGTTTCTAGACAAACATATCGATGATTGTGTACGTTTAAAAACAAATGTAGTAGTAATCAAGCTGCATCCAGTGATAAACCATGAAAAGATGTATAAAAAATGACATCGTTTTGTACGGTTGCGTTGTATACGTGTCATTAGTTTACTGTATATTCTCTATTGATAATCTATTGTCTTATAAAATGAATCGAAAAATTAATTATCCATTTAAGCTTTCGTTCTTTTATCATTTTTTTACAATCGTAAAATAAAGCAAACGACAGATCTTAACAGAAATAATCTTGATGTACAAACGTTGTCTTATGATTTGCTTGAGTAATTTTTTTTCTCAGTATAAAATAAAAAACAGGTTAAATGAATATTTTTTGACTTTTCGAATAAATATTAAATATAGAACACAATCGTTCATCCGTGAAAATACGTCCTTGATATGATAGGAAAGAAAAAAAATAACTTGATAGGTTATCACTTTTCATATGAAACGTACACGAAAAGAAATGTAATATTATTTCTGTTTTTTTTTTCGAAAAATATGATTGAATCATTATCATAATTTTGTTGACTTGATACTATAAGAATTTCAATTACAGATATTCTGTTTTAATTCGAATACTCTATAAAGTTTGAAAATAGAATAACTATTAATTATCTACATTTCGTATTGTGTGAAAATTGTATAACAGTAATGTATAAGGATGAATTAAATCATACATTGGAATAGTTGCCATTTGATGTACATATGTTAAGCAGCATTTATTATATTGAGGTTATTTCTCTTTACAACGAAAATCTCATTGTCATGTAGAATCGCATCATTTTTTTTTGTAAATATCGATCTTAACTCTTGGTTCTATGAAGAATCCATTGTAACTTCTTATCAGTTCAGTATAAACTAAATTTATATTAAGTTTAAGGTAAAAATTATGGAAAACAGATGATCTATTGACTTTTTCGCTTTTCTCAAACGATTTCTACTTCTAAAATTCAATTATGAATTCCTTTTCAAATAATAGTTTTATTGTTTGTTCAATAATGACTTCCATATTATTCAGATTAAGAGATGCTTCATGTTAGTGAATCTCTCTGTATTAACTATTCATCATTATTTCTTTCAGTTTCAAATCATAATGGAGGCTCATTTTCACTGATTGATATGTAGTAATTCATATACTCAGTCAAACAGAATAAATAACAGACAACGTATAACGAATGACCGTGTTTTGTATTTCATATTGTTATCATCCGATAAATTTTACTTTAAAAAAATACACCAAAGAGATACAGCGTGAAAAGTTTATTCAATATATGCATATTTTATTTTCGAAATGAATGAAATTCTATTCGATCAATTTTCGTCACTGCGAATATGATGATTTTTTTTTGTTAAATGACCCATTCACTCTTTTATGTCATCGATTGAAGAAAATTCAATTCACTGACAAAGAAATACTTTTCATTAGAACGCGTTTATGTAGTGAGTCGATAGGAAGTAGATGAACAGTGGAGCACAAAGCAGAAGACTAAATATTCAAATAAGATTATGGTATGGTTAGGTGCTTCTAAAAGTGGACTTGCTTTCACAATTATATTTAAACTCGACAGAACATTCTCACATGAAAAATTATATTGAAATTGTTCTTCTTTATGAACAATCTCTGAATGAAAACGGTCGTTGGGTGATAGCTTCATCTATCAACAAAAAGAATGACACACAGCATACTCAATCACAGATGACCATCAAACAATCCTGACTTCAACGTTTTGGATTATTAAATGTTGGAACACTATCGCCAATAATATGCAATTGGACGATGTTAAAAACTATGGCTCACTCGTTGATGAAATAAGAAAAGGGAGTTCCTTGTGTACTAAAAAAAGTTAATTATATTCGCAACGTCGAAAATTGATCAAACAGAATTTTATTCATTCCGAAATCAAAAAGATGCATGTTGTAAATAGGCTTTTTACGCTGTATCTCTGTAGTATATTTTGTTTTTTTTTAATAAAATGTATCAAATGATGAAAACATGAAATACAAAACGTAGCCATTCGTTATGCCCAACCCGTTACATAATTAAAAATGGCTATATATAATCATTGTTAATTTGAAAAAACCTCGTGTCGTCAAAAAAACGTTTCAGAAGAGATATAGCGAGGTACTGCGATTTGCACTTTCATAATTATTATGACTTTGAGCCATGTCCTTGTTAAAAGTGAGGTTTTTGTGCAATAAGAGACGATTCTTCGTCTAAAAAAACTCGTACCTTGCTGAAAAAAGTCGGTTTTTCTTACAGTAGTTGTTCAGTGACAGACTTCAAAAAAAACATTCACACTATCTCTGAAGATATTGTTTAAGTAATGGCTGGCATCTCTTTAGAATTCTGGATCCGCCACTATTTCTGTTCATCCATAAAATGTCGAGTAGAAGTGTAAAAGTCTAAGGATTTCAATAATCTCTAAAGAACGAGAGACGGTTTGGGACGATTTTGGCCCAATTAAAAAGTAAAGGTACTTTCTCATGAAACTTTCACCAATTGTAGAGCTCGAAGTTACTAGTTACTCTTATAAGTTTCAGTTTCGTCGATCAAACTTTTCCCTTGCTTTCGTAACCAACCAAATATGCTCTATTGGGACCTATAAGGGGCAAAGTATACTTTATTTTCGAAATACTATTTCAATGATTGGATAAGTTGTGTTAAGCATCATTTGATAGAGAATTTAATTCTGCAGAAAACTATATAAATACCTTTAAATAAAGCTGAAAAACTGTTTACAAAAAGTTTCGAATACTACCAGCCGCTATCCACACATAGGCTATACCCTAATATTGTATATTTTCCATCTCCACTCTAAGATTCAGAACCGAAGCCATTTTTTCAGCATCAATATCAATCATCAAGAGCTACAAAATGGCTAAGATAAATGCGTGCAAAAAACCTGTCTTCTGTCTATTGTCTAGTACATACCGAACCAAATATGAACAAAACTATCTAATAGTGGACCTCATGTGCCTTCGATCTCAACTATTCAATTCAGAACCGGAGCCAATTTTTCAGCACGAGTAGCAATTAGGGGTGACCCTTTATCTTTACTTTCCTTTATAATAAAGGATAAAGATAAATGAATTCTTTACTCTTAAAAAATAAAGATAAATGGATCCTTTATTTTTAAAAAATAAAGATAAATGATCATTTATTTTTAAAAAATAAAGTTAAATAAATAAAGAAATACTTTATTTTTAAAAAATAAATGTAAATGAATCGTTTATTTTTTAAAAAATAAATGGAAAATAAAGGAATAAATGATACTTTTTACGATGACAGATAATGTAATTGAAAGAGCACTAGAATCATGAAATAAAACACATAAGCTGTAATGAACATCATTTTTTGTATGATTTAATTCCAAGTGTATCGACATATAAAAAGCTTCTTTTGGCAGGCACTATTTGCTATTGATATATTTATTTTGGCAAGCACTATTCGCTATTGATATATTTATTTTGGCACGCACTATTTGCCATTAATACATTTATTTTGGCAGGCACTATTTGCCATTGATATATTTATTCTCTATAGTATATCGCAATGCAAATTTAACATGATAATTGGGATAGAAGGTAGACTAGTTTAATAATAGTAAAAAGTCACTTTTTACTTCCAAAAGTTTTCATACAAACTTCAAATTCAAATACAGTTCTCTAAAACTATTTAGGAAAAAGCTGAATCTATATTCACGAATCAAAGAAAAGCCAAGGTACATTGTGGAAATCGAATCGTTTCCAAAGAGCACTATCTGTAGAGCAACTTGTTTACTTTACAGTAGGTAGGGCACGATGCATATGTTAATTCTCTATATCCGTATTTAGTTGAAGATTTTTTTATGAAAGAAAGTATTAGATCATTAGGAGAAGCTCACGAAAGATAATTTTTAAAGAATCTCAATTCTATCAGTATGGTCTGAATGATTGAAGACTTTAGTTAAGAAAAGAAACTCTTCAACCAAATACAGATAAAAGGAGTTGACCTTGCATCCTTTCCTACCTACTGAAAAACAGGCAAGTTGGTCAATATAAAACTGATCTATGAAAACGATTCGATTGTTGAATCTTAATTTGTGTTGTCTAATATTCGTATGTATGGACTCGAGTTTTCTTAAAGTATTTTCGAAAAAAAAACGTAAATAGCGCGCATATTGAAAAAATAGTGAAGAAATGCGTTTGAAAAATTAACTATTGTTCATTCTCTTTCCAAGGACCTTTAATGAGAACTAAACAAAGTACCTGAAGTGAGACTGTCTCGATGTATGCGTGAGAGAGACGAAGAGAGAAAGAAAAAAAATAGTAAACAACTATCATAAATCTTATGAATACTTGCATGGTAGAATTTCTCATAGAAAGAGCAGTAATATTAGTTTATATGCGATCCATTGCAATCGTGAAAGGAAATGGCGATAAAATTAAAAAAAAATATGCCATAATTCCAAAAAATTTTTGTTTCCTCTTCACAGAAAGCCACATAATAAATACTATGATAACCGTTTCAACTTGTTTATTTCAGTTTCATTGTGCATTATTCTCATCAAATTATATAGACAAATGTTTAACCAGATACCCTAATTTTTTAGCTAGTGCATGAGTTAGTTTCCCTTGATTACCTTTAGTTTGGATTAGATATTTTTTCACAGTTTAAGAACAAAATTTCAGTAAATTATATGACGAAACAACGAAATAGAAAACCCGACGGATATATAATAAGTATGTGGATGGGTTAGAGTGTGTAAGTGTGCATTTGAACCCGATAGTAGGAAACCATCGCACTTATATTCCACACTCTATCCACATCCTTACTTTTTCGTATGTTCTACAAAATATTTCTTTTTTCTTCATATATTTATTCAAGATCTTTGCTTTTAATATGTAGACTATCATAATCACTAGTAAGTTACTGATATTTTTAGTTCAACTAACCAACAGGAATTTCTCATACAACAGTCAATAATTGGAATTTTTGTAATGCAATCAACGGAAAGTATATCCTCAAAAATTAAGCTGTGAAAAGCATTTATTAGCTTGCTGTTAAAATAAGAAATCATATACTTTTTTTGCAACATTGATTAATGATTATGAGTGAGTCTCGATTTTATTCTTGCTACGCTGACACTTAATTTTTCATTTAAAATGAAAAATAAATACAGATAAAATTTAGATTTTCACACAGATTTCAAGACAGTCACGTATAGTTGTTTTTAGCAAATACTGCATCAAGCAGTTCAAATTTATTCTAATGAAGTTATCGAGTAGATGATTTCGAAAAAATAACAGATAATCACACTTTGTACGAGAGACCAGAGGGCAAAAGTCAAGAAAAAAGATATTAATAATAAATTTGAATAGTTTCTTGCTCATATTGAAGTTGCCATTTGTGAGGATCTGTTGAGATGGTTAAATAGATCGCTTTCTACTAGTGTGACAACAATTGTGAGCATAGACCATTTTCCTCTTATAAAAGATCTCTAAAGTTTACATATCCTTATCAAAATTAGTAAACATTACTGATTTGCAAAGCACTAGTTTTATTTTCTCATATTCATCTATACGTTTTTTATTCGAAAGATATTTCATTTCACGAAAAGCACTATCGAAATCGTGTCACTGTAGCTAAGTTACTTCTGCTCTTTGACTCATATCACCTTAATGATCTGACTTGCGTTTTGTACTGTTACTGCAAGTGCAACATCAAATTTTTTCTTTGAAACGGAAGCGCTGCAATTGAAGTTTATGATGAGTGTGTGAATGATTGTTAAAAACTGGTTCGTATTTGTTTTTTCCAGTGAACGTCTTCAAGTCCACGATCACGTTTTCTTCCATCAGCTACATACTCACACTCCTTTCCAAACACATAGAAAGAGTCATGACACTATGCACCCTTCTCACGTTCATAACGTCAATATTTATAGCGAATCCCAACTCCCGAGTTCCAAAAGTTAGATTCTTATCCTCAACCAACTAAATGCGATAAGAATTAGATGATGAAAATATGTGACTGACTAAATTTTCGGGATAGAAATGGCTTAATTTAATAGCTTCTTAGAAATCTCACAAATGTATACTTCCTTGTCAGTTCACACAAACAAGCAGATATGCCACGAAACACACAAAACTTATGCTATTGCTTATAATTCTTTCTGAGGTTAAAGGTATATAGAGTATTTTGGGTAAGATTGAGGATAATTAGAAGTGAGATTCAAAATTATGAAGAAATTCTATTTAGAAATATGAAGATTGAGTGATAATCGATCCTATGGAGATATTCTATGATTCTGAAATGAAGCTTCACAAAGATGTTTGAATACATAGAAAGCTTTAGATCTCATTAGAAAGTTACAAGAAGCTTTTCCTCTTTCTTAGTACCCTAAAAAATCAGAAATAAAGCTTTCATTTCTGTTATTTTTGAATTTCATCTTAGGAAACGTGTTTTAAATCAAATTTACATTTTTAAATCGTAATAATCTTTCTGCAGATTTATTTCATGATCCTAGTGCTCTTCCAATTACATTATCTGTCATCGTAAAAAGTATCATTTATTCCTTTATTTTCCATTTATTTTTAAAAATAAACGATTCATTTACATTTATTTTTTAAAAATAAATGATCATTTATCTTTATTTTTTAAAAATAAAGGATCCATTTATCTTTATTTTTTAAGAGTAAAGGATTCATTTATCTTTATTTTATAAAGTAAAAGTAAAGTACCACCCCTAGTTCTTACTTCATATCATTCTTGTATGATGTCAACCTTGTATCCTTACGTAATATTGTTCATCGTGTTCAATACTTTTTCAATACCTTTGTAATCCCTGCGCTACTCATTGCATATATGCTCATTGTTCTCTTTTCACTCCGAGAGATTAACGCATCAAACAGATGTAAGGACAAATCGTTGAGAAGGAAAGAGAATAGAAGAGAACAGTCGAGAATATTCTCAGCGGATATTGCGCAGTGTGAAGGATACAACTCACTCGAGGTGACACATCTTTGTTGGATGGTATATATATGTTGGTGTACAAGTCATATATATATATATATACATGTATATATAGATAGATATATAATAATGTATGTTAATATTGAGAGAGAAATAAAATCACGTACAACCAGAAATAACGAAAGTGAGCTTGAAGAAATAATAAACAAGGCAACTCCTTAAAATACGTGATCCAACTACGCAGTCACCAATCTTTCTGCATCGTATCTAGGGGTGGCACTTTATCTTTACTTTATCAAGTAAAGTAAAGTA
>CAJNOL010004237.1:0-16604 GCA_905250125.1 Rotaria sordida | reverse complement strand
GTTTATGGTCATGTTACAAAAGTGACATGAACGGTATAGTTAATAAATTATTGTTCATGTATGCTCATTTTGTTTAGTTACATATTAACGTCTAATTAAACTTCATTTTCTATTTTGTTGGTATATTTTGATGAGCCACTGTGAAATGAGTAGTAAAATAAATTCCATAGAACTATCTTTTTTTTGTAATATATATCACTTAGAGAAAATTTTGTCATCAGTAACTTAGTAGAAGAACATAACGAGTGATTAGACGAACGAAAACTTCAGTTTTCTTTGAGAGAAGACCACTAATTCATTTCCTGATTTCAAAAAACATCTCCTGAATTTCTCCTGATTTTTCAGTAAAAATCTTCTGGTAAACTCCTGATTTTTCTCAAAAAACTCCTGGTTTTTGAAATTTGGATTTGGCAGCCCTGGTCTATACACATCATACCTACTTCATTATTGATTTAAAGACGTTCTTATCATAAAACGATCTGATGAAGGTAGGTGGAGCAGAAACGTGTATCGTTCTGATAGGCGAATTCTCAGAACTAGTATATGTCACAGCCTAAGTAAGCAGAATCGAAATTTTTAGTTTCCAATTCGTATTCGAAGACAATTAATTCTTTTCAAATATATCACCCTAAATTATTCTTATTTGAGAATAAAACCTATACAAGCAAAAACTGAAAAACTTGGCCCTTCTAAATTTGTAGTGGCACATCTTAGTAAGACATGTCGGCATCAATATGACTTCTGGTTCATTAGATTTACAAGAAAAGGCTATATCATATGGACGACTACTTTTTAACTATCTATATTAGAACAGATATTACACAACTGAATTATCCTATGATCAAAATTTCAATGAAAACTGTCTAGAGCAGACTACTCGTTCACTAAAATTTTGAACAGAGTCAGTCATTCTGGAATAAAAATAGATATCCGGTAGTGAAGCGAACTTTGGTGTTGTATTATTATTTTTACGGCATTTCTCTATCTTGAGATATTTTCTATAGTAAAGCTGTTTCATTAGTATAGTAACGAGCACAAGAGAAAACCGTATTTTTTTAGGTGTTGATTTATATCGAATAGTAATTAGTAAGCATAATTAATTTATTGAGGTCACAATAACAGTGAAAATGACTTCTATTACTCTTTTAAACAAGCACTTTAAACATGTACAACTTATTTTCTATTGCAAAAAAAACACACAATAAAATTCAAACAAATTTTCTTATCATTAGATTATTCTGTTCATGTAATTGAATCATATGACTTCATGATGATGGATTAAACACGAGCTCTATATAGTAGGAAATCCATAAGATATTGTTCTTCAGGAGTAATATAATGAAATGATATAGTTTGAGTACTACAACAATTGTAATGCTAAAATGAAACAGATACATCGATAGTTAAAAAAAGAAATTTGTTTTCAACGACTTACAGATTGTAATGGATTTTCAGCACGTTGTACAAGCCAATTAGGGAAGAAACCCATAAAATGATGAGAAAATGGAAGTGGATGAAATAATTCACGATTTTCTTTATCCAGTGCCTTGCCTGGATAAACACCTTTTGTACGAAGACATTTTGCTATTTCAATATCTTCAGAACTACCATCTTTAGTACAATTTGATGCCGGATCGTTATATGCTTCATAAAATCGTCGTAATGATTCCCGACTCAATACATAAGATGCTCCACCTGAATGGTATCCCATAGGAATGTGAATCTGAACATAAAAATCATAAAGAGTTTTAACCAAAAAACTCTTTTATAAATTAATATCATGATTATTCAACTTCAAAAAAGATTTCATTACAAGATTATAATCTAGTTCTTGTCTTATTAATACACTATATTTATTAGAAAAGAACGAATAAGTATACTTTAACAGACTAGAAAAAAAAAACATTTTTTACCATAATGTAGTAGTTTATCTAGTATGAAAGTCAAGTGGGGGTACTTTTCCGAAGATCAGGTTGACTATCGCATAGCTTGTGCTTTTTTTCAGCATGTGCCATGTGTCTAATTTCCGAATGTTAGATGTGTACCCTACCGAAGTTTTAAACCGCCCATTCAAAAGAAATAAATCTGAATAAAACAATGTATTTGCAATACTATTGATGTGATCATTTTGTGGAAGACCTAATAATTTACAGTGTTATTTCATTAGTATACAATCGATGAAGACGGTTTCAATTTTTACATTTCTAAATTAGATAGGTACAGCCCATTTGTATGTGTGTTAAATAAATATTTGCGTTTATTTAAGTCATTAAGGGAACAAAATGAAACGATTCCAATCTATCGATTAGCACACTAGATGAAAGGTTATACATAATTACCTGATAGGTATATCCAAATGTAATAGGTTCTGATGAATTTTGTTTACTTAAAAATGTTTTCAAATGTTCTACAATCAAATATGTATCATCATCTGCTTTGATAAACCATTCAAAATCATTCAAATAATTTTCATATGCAAATAAAAAGGCTAAATTTGATTTTTGTGTTAGATGATGATAACCAGCTGTTATGTTTTTAATAGGTGGAATGGGTATTTGTTCTGCAAATTTAATTTGTTCAGGTGTCATTGTTTTTCGATCATATTCTGTTATGAAAAAATAACGATCACATCGTGGTGCCCAAGTTTCATTTACAGCTTTCGCACGTGTAAGAAAATATTTTGGTGTTGTTAATATTAAACAACATATACGTGGTAATTTTGTCTTATTATGCTGTATATCACGATTAAAATAAAGACTAATAAAACCAGGGTCAAAATTTTTCACAGGATAAGTCAAACTAAAGATCGTAGTTAATATGATCACAGCAAATATAATACCAATCGAAATGAAACGTTGTTTATTAATTGAATGTGACATTCTATAAATGATCTTTGTACTTTAAATGGAAACTATAAAGAAAAAAGATAAAGTTGGTAAAAGTGGTTTATATTCGATTCGATCCTATTTGATGATTTCTTATTTGAATTTGTTCTAAGTTCAGTTTCTCAAACTGCCTCTTTTCCTCTCGTTCATGATTCATCTAGTGAAAGTCAATTCCTACTTCTCTTCACTCTACTCTTTCAAAAACAATATGACTTTTCATTTAATAGTAAACAATTCATTCTCGAATGCTCACTGATTGAGTATTATAATTCGACTTAAATCAAATGATGAATCAACGAACATTATTAAGATATGATATAGTTGGTTAAGTTTATATGAAAAAGTTACTTTTTGCTTTCCGTAGAATAAGTAATTATTTTTTTGATGATTGGAACATGGAAATATCGAAAGATCGATTAAGTTCATCTGAAAACATTTTCTTTCGTTCTGTGTAAAATGAATAATAATATTTTTCTATGATATGTATAACTTTTGTTTTTTTTCTCTACATTGAGTTTTAATTTTCGTCATAATTTCTTTGATAACGAGGATATGGTAACATTAAATGATTAATAAAACTAAAAACAAATATTTTTTATAGTGATTTTTTCATAGACGAGCAGAGTGTTGGGTTGAAAGTTTTTAAAAATAAATGGTTATGGTATTGAAGTATAATAAATCGTTGTGAGCGCTGAGAATATTGAAAGCTCAATTTGTTCTCTGAACAGTGTATGTCACAATTGACTTGAGAATTTAGTTGAGTTTAAAATGCACGAAATAATTAAAACGAAAGCTCTCAGACAAAAGTTCTATACTAGGGATAAACTTTTATGAACAATACAAAATAATTCATGCGGACAAGAGTTTACAAAAGTAAACAGACTCACAATAAATACAATAATGAAAAATTTTTTTAAAATTTCTTTCTATTATACTAATAAAATACGAACAATTTTTGTTGTGTGCATTTCGTCGAAGTGAATGCTCTATTATGTTGATTGTATGAGTCATACAGTGATCCATATTTGCACCTGTAGAAGCTGCTGCTGTGATGTGATTAAAATCTAGATCTGTCGCAGTACAGTACAGTACAGTACGCCATATAACAATTTCCCGATTTCGCAATGATTTTTAAGAGACTCGGAAAATGTCTTCCGTCACTGTGCTAAACTAGAATAACTAGATTTAATCTATCAGATTCATCATGATTCTGACCGTTAGTCATGTAGATACTCAAATGGGATACAAATCCATGCAATTTTACAATCTCCAAAAAAGAAGCTGCCACTACAATGGCGTCGACAGCGATAACAATGCTACTACACGAATATCTCTGGTATAAGACAAGTAGTTGATATAAATTTATTTATTTCATTAGTTTGACAATATTTATGGAATTTCAGTTTTTTAAATTTAAGCAGTTCAATGACACTCATTTAATAGTAAGTTTTTCTATAAGACCTATTTTGTTTCATATATCATCCAATCTACTGTTTTGATATAAAAAATTAAATTTAAATTTCATTAATACTTATTATCATTTATTATACACTCATATCATAATGATAAGACGTACACATGATATAAGGCTCCTTTGTTTTTAAAAATCTCTCTCATTTCGTCTCTGCTCATCAAACATTCGATTCAGTTGTTTTAAGAGATATCAAATATCTATATAGAAATCCAACTTTGAATATGTAATTATTTATCGGATCATTTATTTTTCCCATCTTGTCATTATCAGAAAAGATTAATAATGAAAATTTATACACGTTGCAGGAAAATAAAAAAAAAATGATAATTACTCAGTGTATAAACCATATTTCGATTTTTATTTGTTAACAATATTTGTTATCAGAAAATTAAAAATACTATTCTAATCTCTCCTATATTCTAATATTGCCTATCACAGCAAACATACAACAAATAATGTTTCCTTTCTCCTATACTTCTAATTTGAGTGAGATACTATAATACAAAATTATTCAAAATAATGTGATACCACCATCAATAACATGAATTTGCCCCAAATCTAGGTTATTGCGTACAGTTCAGTTTCGGTTGAAAAACTTCGAAAACTAACGGAAATAGGAGGCAGTACCTCGAGCTGGAATACTACTGGCTTTTTTCGTGCTTTCCAACGGGAAATGACCGAAAGTTACATAAAAAATCCGGTGCTCTTCTGGCATGGAATATTGTCTCCTAGTTCAAACAATTTTCAGAGTTTTTGGCCCGAATACGACGACTTTTTCGCATTTTTCTAGTCAGTTCTGGGTCGCCTGCATGAGCTGAAACCATCGAACTTAGAATATTTTGTAAACTATTTATACTCTTCTATTTTATATATCGCTTTTGACAATCATTTGTTACCCATGTAACCATCAAACGCATTTTTAACGCAGCTGGATGCGTTTTTGTCAAAAATGTGAGCGTTCGCACGCGTTTTGTGCCAAACCAGAGTTAAAACGCAGATAGACGCGTCGAATAGTGCCTTCCTTAAACGCGTTTAAAGAACTTTAATAGTTTGTTCGCGTTTACTGTAATAAACGCGTATAAGTGCGTTGAAATTCTAATTTAGAATGCGTTGAAATGCGTTCATGTCTTTTCAGGCGTTAGGTTAATGTTGAAAAAGGAAAAGAAAATATTTGTCATTTAATGAATGCTTGCTGACTGGCAGGTTTCATAAAACGCGTTTCCGTACATACTTCTATGAATGCATTCCATTCACAGAAACGCAATCAGATGCATATTTGTTTTTGGAACGCAGCAGGAAGCACGGTTACAAATCTATTTTATTAAGTCTAGATAGGTAAGTAAGAAAGAAAGCTGCTTATAATAGAAAATATGAACATAAGTCGGGCAAGATACATCTTCACTAAAATACGGTCAATATTGGGGAAAATGCTTAGCGCAGTATTATTGTATCGTATAGATTCAGTAGCTACATACTAACAGAAAGAAATTGCATTCAATCTAGTTGAGTTGGTATGCATATTTTTGTATTAAGTTAGTTGAACAATAACAATAGAAAAAAAATATATCTGCGAACAAATCTTTATCATCAATGTTTCAAGAAGGTAAATTCGATGGTTTTAGTTGAAGTTTTTCGTTACTAAATAGTAGCACGTAATTATTTCATAATTTGATGATTTCTATCTATAGCAATCTGAAATGTCACAAATCGACTTCTGCCTAGAATAAAAATCTAGATAGTGGATATTATAAGAAATATTGCGCATCTATTCTTATCAACTCTAGAATTATTCGAGGATATTCGTTACACTAGATACTATCAGTTAGTTTTTGACATTCTCATAAAGATTTGGCCGAGTTACGTTTGATTTAATAGATTATTATATGAATGAATACTCCTGTCATGATGAACTGGCATTAATATACCTGTCATCACAAATATTTCAGGATAACCAAAATTATGCGGTTCATTCTAGCTTAATTTATAAAATGTATGCCGATGCACACACAGCAGATTATTATCGACCGCTAAGTTTTCGTCATTAATTCCATTATCTGGTTTTTGAAGAGGAAAACAATTTCTATGAACAGGTTATTTTACTTTGAATTACTTTATTTCACTTATTATGAAGATTCAACTAAATTTGGAAATCGAAAAAATATATATTGTTTTGACTGTTTTTCAAATACATGAATAATTTTCTCAATAATTTGTTCCGGTTTGATGTACATGTACATGTTGCACGATTCTAAATTACCAAAAAGAACGTTTTTGCAAGTTATAATATCTCCATTTATATTAATATCAAGATATGAGTTAATGGTTACTGGTTGCACTTGACATAAGTACGGACATTCTTTTGTGCAGTTGATACGAATAATACGACGTATGAAACCTAATCGTAATTTACAATTAACAACAAATAAGATACAAGAATCGGTAAATTTGGATGCTTCATGACTTGATGAAGTAGTAAACCGATTAGAGCCAACCTAAAACAGAATTCATTGTTTGTTCATCATTATATGATGCAGACTTACATAGCATGTTTTAAATAGTTCAATATTATTATTGTTTATTGATTCTTGTATTTGCTTTAATGCAACAGGATCAGCATCTCGAGTACAAACACGTACTTGAGTTTTAATAGTTTCTAATTGAGAATCACATATAACTGTTCGTTTAGTTCTGTGTATATTTTCTATAAAGTTGCGTAATGAAAGATTAAAGTCAGATTGTTCAGCTTCAATGCATGCTTCACGTAGTATTCGAATGTTGTTTTCAATTTCAGTACCATGACGTCGAGTAGCATGAATTGAACCTGTTAGTGTTCCTAAATAAAATAGGAAAAAGATGCGTTTAGTTTTTTATTTCACAATAATTTGGTGTTCCCACCCAATACACTTTCAAAATTGAAGGTGCTATAATTACTACTTGAACCACATGCACTCACACTAGCCGAAAAATGATGAAGACTGTGTACGCACTGTACATTGTGTCGTGGTGTATACAAAACAGGAAATAGACGAAGAAATCGCTCATACAATACTCGAATTAATTCAACTTGTTCTTTATTGATTGATCGTGCTTCAACAAGATGGGTAGCAACAACAAGGAGCAGAAAATGATTATAATACTTTGTGGATAAAGAGGATTTAAATGCTACAAAGCCAAACAATAAGAGAGATCTATACTCGTTGCCTTTGTAGACATGAAAATTAATGATTGACCGTGGCATTCTTGTTATATTCGAAGGATATTTGTACGTGGACAGATATTTGTCCACCTGTTTTATCTTTGTATACAGAGACCATGGTTGTCGACGATATCGACGATCAAACCATAGGCGTGATAATCGTTTCTACGTGTAAAAGAGAAATGTTAACAAAAATAAAATACACAAATCTGTAATTTTTTTTCTTATCTTTGTACAAAGACTTACCATGACACCGTGATACACATTATGAAGTGTATCCGATAAAAAACTATGACCGACATCAAAATATTTTAGAGGTCTTAATACACATGGACCAACATGACCTCTCATCATATCACGTAATTGTTCTTTATCATCAGGTTTATCATTTTCGTCAATATTAACAATTTCATCATGTGTAAAATTTGATCGAAGACGAGGTTGAATTTGTATTTGAGGTAACAACGGAAATACTCTAATCTTATTCTTTGAGCCTTCATCGATATGAACCGTTTGACCTAAAAAAATTATACATGTTAATATTTGGCGTTTAAATTTTTATTGAATAGATACACTTACGTAATTCTCTGAACTTTAATGAGAACAAAAATATTGAGAGAAAAACTAATGTGAATGTTGACAGGTAGATATATTAAATAGGACAGAATATGAAAGTAAAATAATCTTCATTGTCCTACTCTCACTCCAATATCCTCACCTTTAATCTCATTTTTGTTTTCGATACTATTGTTTCTTTCAAAATTAAGAATACCATTAATAAGAATCTCTTAGATCTTAAGTTTTTATAAAAGAGATTATTGAGTATTTAATTAAGCGTAAAAGAAACTCTTGTGTTCATAAGTTTAGACAGACTGATGTATAAATATAATGTGCAGTCCGAACGCATGTATATCTGAGACGAATCAAATTTTTGAGGTAAAAGATTGAATAAGACTACGCAAGGTAGGACTATATGAGCTATAAAGCTATTAAAGATATAAGGGTATAAGACAGAAAAATTATTTATACATATGTAATATCCTATATTTTTATATCTGTTAATGGATTCAATGTTAAAGATATGAAGCCATAAGCTAAAGAAGAAACAATTGTGCAATATATGTAGAATCTCTCCAGTTGGCAGTAAAGGATGAACGCTAAATAGTATGATTACTTAATCGTTAAGCAAAAAACGAGTACTACTAGTTCCTGGATACTCCAATTTGAGAAACTTGTTGTATTTGGTTATTGTAGAATATGACTCTCAATACTATGAGAAAAGCAGGGTAAAACTCTCCATCAATAATAAAATCGATTGAAAAAAACTTGTCAGAGCAATACGTTCGAAAAACAACTGTTTATATTAACTAGCTGTAAGAGACAAACTCACCAGCCAATTCACAGCGACCACAGCCATACGCTCCAATAGGTTCATTTAAATTTTGAGTAATCGCTTGCGCTGGCTTGTCTAAGCAAGCTGCTAACAGAAACACTCGAAGTGGTTCAAGATCACCATTGGATGCTTTTAAATCAAAATATCTTCCATTTTCTAACTCTTTCAGTTCTTTTACAATAGGAGTAAGTATAGTGTACATTTGATCTCGTGATGGTTTTGTTTTACCGGACGATACTCCGGCAATTATAATATTTTTCATTTTAAATCTTTCATCACGCTTAAGTTCATTAACAACAAAACTTATCACCCATAAAGATGCATTCGAGCTTTTAGCTATCTGAATTCCATCAATATTCATTAATAGAGATATAAATTTTGTTTGTGATTGTTCTAATAAAATTCGACCATATGCTGCTCCATCAGTAATATCTTTCATAACATCGATTGTGTATGTGGATTGATTTTGACGTTCAAAATTTAAATATTGTGTACGAGCAAGAATGTTTCGAATTTGTGGTAAAATAGGCATATGTACGAATTTTAAAGGAGTTTTTTTAAAATACTCATGTTGACTACATTCAACATTATCACAATGAATAGCAGTTGTGCAGGTTTCATTGCACTCATTACAAATGTTAATAATTGTTGATTTATCACTTGTCTGAGTTTCACGATGAAAAATACGCATAATTCGAGAATAACTTTTTGGAGCATTGGGAACTTTTAATAAACGTAAAAGATAACATATATGTTTCAGACAAATATTCGAAAGTTTATGTCGGGCTTTCAACATGACGAGAGCTGTTGCAATCTCTTTTTCTGTTAGTTGAGAACTTCTAAAAATATTTTTTAATAATTTTAAATCGATACGAAAAAACTTTTTACAACTTTATCGGAGCAAACTCATCATTTTCAAATGTATCATTGTAATTCAATTTAGTATCTTTTTCATCAATTGTCAACCATTCTTCTTCATCATCATGTTTAACTAAAGTATCTAAACTTAAGGAAGATGATGAAGTCATATTAAGCATACGTTGTTGTTCATTACTAGAAATCACAAGAACAAGAATTAAAATAATCATATAGCTGAAGAAATAAATAATTATATTGCTACTTTTTAGAGCATGATTCATTATTTGTATCGATGTGCAAATGTTGTTCAAGTCTTTTACGACGACGGAACAAAGTTGATCTATGGACCATCTGGAAAAAATTTAACGAACTATATAAGAAAAAATTATTCCTTTCTTTTATTTTGTAATCATCTATTTTGTTCTTGATGTTTTTTATTATGTTGTTTCAACAAAAACAAACGAACTTAACAAATACTAAAGATTTATAAGTCATCGTCTTCATCATTAGAAGGTTCTTCATCATATTCCGAAGAACGTGAATCTTCTTCATTGATATCATCTTGGATTGACGAATCACCTTGCTGATCCTTCATTAGATTCGAAGCCTTGGTATCTTCGACACCTTTTTTCTTCTTCATACTATGAGCATAACTACGGAAAACACCATTGATGGCTTCACAAAAAGATCGCTTGTCGATTGTACCATGTTCTTGTACAACAAATGCTAAACAAAACGAAAACAATATAGATAATAGTAGGGGGCAAAATAAACGATCCCGCTCGTAACTATAAATAAATTTACCCTTAGCAAATTCAGCTTGTCAAGACTTAATTTTTAGGAATTGGAAAAATGAATAATATTTTCTTTTGCTTTTAGCCGCATACATTATCAAAAAATGAGAATATAACTTATGAAAACAAAAAAAGGATTAACCATTAGGTTTTATTTAATTTTCCATTCTCTCCCCTGGCTAATAGACGAGCTAGAGAAGAAACTAGACACAATTTACCTAATTAGAATATTCTCTTTCAATAACTTCACTCGAATTACTTGAAATGTAATATCAATCTTTTCATGAAATTTTACCTTTAATTAATTTTCGTTTTTCCATGGGTACATCCTTGCCACGACGTTTTTGACGTTTAGCTGGTGAATAAAGTAATTTAATAATTTGACGAGTAGTATTGGAAGCACTATTTCGAATACAGGATGTCAACAATGATGTCTTTTTAATGCCTAGTTTTTCAGCAATGCTATCAGTAGTTAAACCTGATGATTTCGGTTCAAGTTGTCTGCCAACTTGAATAAGCCAGTTACGTCCATCATCTCCAGGCATAGCTAGAAATATTATGATAGAAATAAATTTGAATTTGATGATCATAATGACGCTTACGCAAACTATTTTTCTTTAAACGTCGATAAGCCAGAAGAAGTTTGTTATATTTCTTCTCTAACGTACGATGTTCAAGTTTAAGTTTATTATATTTATTCAAAAAGTATTCTTCGTCTCCTTCAAGTGCATCAATGTCCATTTGACATGTATCATTTTGCTCTTCATCGTCTTCATCATTACCACTGAATTCGTCCCCTACAAAAAAGTATGTTTATATTAAAAATCAATCAACAAAAGTAGTGTGAATGGAAATTTAATGAAAAGTAATAGTTTCTTATTACCTCAGAAACAGTTAGTTACATATTTCAGTTTTTAAATTTAAAGTACAGAAAAGAAAAAACTTTTTAATTTTAAAATTAATCCTATATTTGTTTTGAATAATAAACAAAACAATACTGATTAATTTTAAGAGTATAATAATATTTGAAGCAAGAATTCAACGATTTCCTACAATATAAGTAGCTATAATAATTAGAAATTTAAGAATTAGTTAAAGCATTCTTTTATTTTATTGCGTTTATAACGAAATCTATTTGGTAAGAGAACATTGTCCTGCCTATATTTTTTGAACATGTTGCTTTATTTTCGAAATTTCTGTAGTAAAATACGTTTCATTTACCTAGTTCAGGACTTAGTTTACGTTTATTATTTGAATTTATTGCAGGTGTTTGTAATGATGTTGATGAACCTAGTGTTGATGAACCTGGTGTTGTACGATTATTTTTCGGCGTGCAGGTATTTGAATCAATTATTGATGGTGAGTTTGTAGAAGTTTCAAAAGTAATAGATGATTTACAAGATGAAGAAGTACCAACGATTACTTTCTTTAACACTATTAAGAAAAAGATCAAATTGTTTTTTCCTTAAAAAAAACTTGGTTTTTTTCAAGTCGAAAATACTCGTCAATGAAATCTTATAGAAAAAGTCTTTAGGATTCATAAGACTCAAGCTATAAATAACTTCGAATAGTACTCAACATTCTAAATGTATTCTATCTAATAATATTTTCAAAAAAATGGTTTACTATGGTCCAATGTTTTTTGATTTCCATCTACTTGACCAGTAGAAGATTTCATGGATAACATCGGATTGCTCGGAGGTTTTTGAGATGTTTTTTTTCCAGATACTGTTTCTTTTGAATTTGCAACAGCTGTAGACGCAGATGTTCGATTGTTGTTTGACAATAGGTTATCTAAAATAAAACTCAATTTTTTGAAGAAAAACGTAAATGAAAAACAATACCCGATGTTTTTGATATTTTTGTTTTTCGAATAATTGAATTCTTGTTCAGCTTATTGATGTTCAAGCCTTGTTTTGCTGCTGATTGACATCCATATGAATCTAACGGCACAAAAAAATGTTGAAAGAAACTCTCAATACTGAACTGACCTGTTGTTGTTTTGATTTTTTTCGTAACCTTTTGAATAGAAGATTGTTGATTGACCATGTTTTCTTTATTTACATCTATTTTTGATAAACAAAATTGTATTTTTTCTTTCAAATATATTGCTAATGTGAAAAATTTCCTCGATCTCGTATTAATTATTAATCGCCCTTTTTTTTTTTACTAATTTAAACTCTCACGCCCAGCAGCATTTTTCTGCTTATAAAACAAATCAATATCGTTACTTCAATTAATCTTTGTCTCATATGTTTCTCATATGATATCATATGATATCATATGATCGAATAGTAAGGATGATAACAGGAAAGACAAAAGTTAGTAAACTGAACTACGACCATGTAGGAAAGAAAAGAATTATCTTTTGTTTTCTATATAAACTACTTGGTATCTTTATGTTTCTTCCCGGTCGCTTTAACTTAAAGTTTATATCTGTATTTGCAAAATAGATATCAATCATATTGATCATTCTATTGGTTTTTTTAAACTAAACAGAACAGTTTGTTTAGCGGTGCAACTTAAAGTAATAAAAATAAATTATTCAAGTTTTGATACATTCTAATGTAATCATTACCTTTATTATTACAAACACGATCATGCAATGTCTGTTCATGTACTTGTATTTCAGATGTATTAATTGTTTCATCCATACCGGAGATTTCAACATCATTTTCATCACCAACGCTGGATAATATATGTACTTGTTGAGTACAATCATCTTCTGATCCTAACATAAACAAAATCATTATATTAACTGCAACAATAAATGAGGTATAATAAACACAAATAGTAGAATATATATCCTATTAACTGCTACAATTATATGATCTTAAAGAGAGATTATTCCGTCGGAATCTCTCCAGCTATCTCAAAAATGAAATCATGAATCTATTTGAAAAGCATAGTAGATATTAAAAACTGTGAAAATAATTTTAAAAAAATATTTGTTACATATCTTCTCACATCAATCACAATCATTAGAAAAAAAGTAATTAACTCACCAAATAAAACAATTTTTCCTCTATTAGTACCACGACACTTCAAATCGACCTTATATGTAACTAAATCATTTGTTTTTAATGGTCGACCAAAATTAACAAGATTTTTGACAGGTAACACAATGTATTTAATAACACCTTTATTACCACTATTAGTTTGAATGATAACATGAGTATGATTTGTTTTTGTAATGCATGATGATGTAGGAGAATCAGCCAAACTAATTTTTGAATCGTATCTTTCCATTTAAAAAAGATTTATTCGAGTTGCAAGACGATTTGTTCACTTGCTTATCTAGAAAGAACACAATGAAAAGTTGTTTGAGAATAGCTAAGTCGTTAAAGCTTAGCCGTTAAAGCTATTGTTTATATTTGAAAAATGTCTCTAACACATGGCAGATATAAACAACTAACGTATCGTGTTTTGAACGCTCTCACGTTGCTGATTTTTCTTTTTTTTTTTTTATAAATCATCAAATAATAAATTATAGAACAATTTTAATTCGTTACAATTTTTTTTCTTTATTTTTTTATTCGCTTAATAGAATCATGATACTAATTGATGAAAAATATATTGCTTTATTATATCTAATTTATGAAGTTCGAAATATAATCCATGTTTATAAGCATGGTTTGATATACAATATGTGACAAAAGTTAGAACGATTTTTTTTATTTAAATTCACTATTTTCTTGTTAAGTAAATAGCAAAAAATAGATTTTCATTTTTGTGTGAAATCAATTGACAGGTGTTGGCTATGCCTTTGTAAAAATAGTACTTGAGTTGTTAAGAATAAAAAATATGATTCATATCAAGTATTACACATACTTTTGATAAAATATAAGCCGTTAGGCTGCAGATAAAACTGATCAAATGTAAGATTAGATCTTAATGTACATATAATTTTAATCTTCCAATTTCAAAACTGGAGAAATCAGCCACGATCGATACTTTCATCAATCAAAATTCAAGTGATGTAACACCAAAACCAATGTTCAATTCTCTTATCTTTAATATTTATATATTAATAATAATATGGAAAATTATTCAGCGATCGATTATTAATGAATTCTACAATTTTAAATATTCTTTTGACATATTAATAGGTTTTCTTTCAACTTCACAAAAAATACTTTTTCAAATAACCGTGCTGATTTATCTTTATTCTTCTTTATAATAGAGAATAGATATGTATAAAATCCTAACTTTTAAAGAATAAGAATTATTAAAATCTTCATTTATGTCCATTCAATAAACATAAATAAGTTCTTCACTTTCGAAAAATAAGTGTAAAGTAAATAACAAAGAAAGATTTTTTTCCTGCAATAACGTAACCTTTTATTTTTTTAGACATCTTATAAAAACTGTAGCGTCATTTATATGAAAAAAATACAGACGAAGTTTTTGTATATCTTTTCATGTATCATCCTCATTGTAAACTATATACTTACCTAACTTAGAAAAGATTTTTCATTCTTTCATTTTTCTTCATTATTTAAAAATAAAGAATTTATTTGTCTTTGTTGTATAAAAATAACGATTTTATTTTATGCTTATTTTATAAAAATAGCGATTTTTTATTGATGCTTATTCTCTAAATATAAATATATTTATTTTATAAATATGCATATTTTATTCCATTTATTTTATGAATATAAATATTTTAGCTATTATTATTCTATGAAGTAAAAATAAACTAATAACTTTATTTCCCTTTATTATATAAAATGTAGAAAGAATTATTCATTTCGTTCAAAAGCATAAAAACACTTTCGAGCTACGGATGGCTCAGCGCTACTTATGGCTGCTTCTCAATCGACTGATCGTTGGTTCGAATCTCGGTTCAAGCTGTTGTTGGAAAATTACCACTCTGTTGCTCACAGGATTTGAGACTTATATCATAGCTCGCTATGGTGCGTCGGTTCGATTCCGATACAGAGTGATGGTTATTTTTGAAATTTTTTTGGGATAAAATAAACGCATCCAGACGCGTTCGTGTCACGACATGCGTCACGATGCGTTCGAAGTGGTAGCATCATCTACACGCATTAGCGTTGCTATTCGAGGTTGTACGCCGTTTTATTTTCTAACGCAGCCGAACGCGTTCAACCTAAATGTGGTGTTTCCACAGATTAATTGCCGTTGATGCAAGCACATGTGGCTTTATTCATAACCGTACTGAAACGCATCTATGTCAGGAAACGCATTGAGATGCATCTTTAAGTATGAGCGCGTCATAACTCGTTTCTAATACACATGGGTTTAGACGAGTTTGGTTTCCTGAACGCGTTTGAACACCCAAAAATGTTGCGTTTTGGACGCGTACAAACGCAGGCTTGTATGTAGACGAGTCCTGATGCTGTCAAAAACCAAACGAGTGAGGATGCGTTTCTGTAATCTGAGCGCATTTGAACACCTGAAAATGTTGCATTTTAGATGCGTTCAAACGCACTCCTGTATGTAAACGAGTTCTGATGCTCTCAGAAACTAAACGAATAAGGATGCGTTTCTGCAGTCTGACTGCGTCTGGACACCCGAAAATGTTGCATTTTGGACGCGTACAAACGCGTCAAGTTCTCTTGCGTTAAACGCTCAGAGACGCGTTACAAATCTAAAAATGGTTACATGGGTAGATCTTGATGAGATCTGTCGATTGATATTCAATCCAGAGAGGATCACTACCATTACAGAAGAGCATTAAGTGATATTCATCATACAACTTCATATTTGGTATTTGTCATAAATCATATCTCTTTACAAGGAAATGCAAAGAATAGTCTTCTCTGATTTATTCATACATTACTCGATAAAGAATTGAAAAAACTTCATTTTAATATATGAATCGACTAAGATTATGAATGAGAGAATATGAGCTAATTTAGATAGTAATTGATGTCGGATCATTGTATCGACAAAATGAGGAAGACAAAGTTAAGTGGCGACATGGGGTCAACTTTGTTTATTAACGACCCCTCTTCATTGCTTTGTTTAAAAATGAAAA
>CAJNOL010004236.1:0-16638 GCA_905250125.1 Rotaria sordida | reverse complement strand
GATTGTGATAAATGATTATTCATAAGAAATAATGAATTTGAAAGTGGATCATTTACTAAGATTATTGTTAAATTATGTGTATACATAAAACGTTGCCTATAGAAGAAATAGAAAATATTAAAAAAAAAAACAAATAAGAAAAATAAGACGTATTTTTCATACCATAGTGATCCGTCAAGTATAACGATTGGACGCCAAAAATCAGCAAACGCTTGAAGATCTGTATCTCTAGAGAAAAAAAAAGAATTTTTCGCATATATATATATAGATTGAAAACAAGACCAAGAATATTTATCATTTAACCAGTTCGAACTTCTAATAAGATTACAAACGCATACTTGTTTTCTCGATATGAATGGAAATTATTTCTCTATGTTTTATTTTGTATTCATTTAAGTAGAAATTGCATAATAACTATTTAATGTAGAATATAAATTCGAATTTATCTATATATTCAGAAGCCTAATCGATCTTAAATTCAGTTTATAGTATTCTTTGATCTTTCATCATCAAAATTAAAAATATTCGTGTTGAAAGACTTGATGAATTTTAATAGATCGATTTATTATTTAAAGTTCTAACTTTTTGAACTGAAAATTCATCAAATTTATGATGAATAATTTCATATTCAAACTTACTTAACATTTAATAATGTTTGTTGTAAATCATTTTGTGTCAAATAAAAAATAGGTTTTCCACGTTTAATCGTGTCAGGTACGTGATAATAGGATGGATTTCGAGAAAAAGTATTAATTAATGTTAAATGTCGATCAGCTACTGAGACACTAAATAAAAATTTCAAATATCATATAGAAAAATTTTATAAAAAAAAAAAGAAGAAATCCTACGTTTGTATAACATCATTATATCGTCGAATAAGATTATTACGCACCATATTAGCAGCTTTTGATGTTTGACTATAAGATAATTGACTTAATTCTTGAAGAAAATACATTGGTGCTTCTTTATAAACTCGTATATCCGTTCTTATACTCTTTTCAAGTGACCAAACAGAACGAGCTGTATAATAAATTTGAATCTCATAGCGCCACGGTAAAACAAGATGAACTTCAATTTCATCTAAAGTAATAAATTTAAAAAAAAATCAAATTTACAAAAAAAAGAAAAGATCTAAAGAAAAAAACCTTTTTGAATTTGAACACGTCTAATTGTATAACCTTCACGTAAACGTAAAGAAAGAACATTTTCTAATGATGTTTGAAGAACAGTTTGATTAACTAATTTACATGACATTGGTAAACAAGTTGCATTTAATTTACTAAAAAAGAAAATAAAATTTAACTTAATCATTTAATATTGATGTTCTTACTTAGTTCGATTATTTTCATCATCAATACTCAATGATCCATTCGATATTCGTTGTGATAATGATATATTATATTCACCAACAGCTTTATGAAAGCCTAAGTAAAAAATAAAACAAAACAAGAAGTTCATTTATTTAAATAAAAAAAAATAAACTATTTCAATTTTACCCCATGATAAAAGTTCACTTTGAAATTCATTTACTCTTTTACAAACATTTAATAATTCATATTCATGAGAAAATAAACGTGTTAATAATGTTGATTCATCACCACTAATATTATCAACATCGAAATAGATAAATGAACCAAATGTTGATAAACTAATAAATTTTAATAATTCTTCATTTGGTACATGTCCTAGACTAGCTATGGGTGCATTTAAAACTTTATTATTTATTGATTGTTGTCGATTATTATTTGAACCAATTTGAACAAATGAACAACTTATTATACGTGCTCGTATTTGTCTCATAACGACTTCAAATGCTGATAAATTTGGTACATCAAGTATACCATCGGTTATGATAACTAATGCTGATGTTGATTCTTCAGGCATTAATTGTAATGCTGTTATACCATAACTAAGCAT
This sequence comes from Rotaria sordida, assembly GCA_905250125.1. Taxonomy (NCBI): domain Eukaryota; kingdom Metazoa; phylum Rotifera; class Eurotatoria; order Philodinida; family Philodinidae; genus Rotaria; species Rotaria sordida. Next base: position 14,721 of record CAJNOL010004236.1, on the reverse strand, counting down.
ATTTATAATAGCACATGATGATTCACTATTTGAATAAATTGTATTTAGCTAGAGAAGAAAAGATTTAAATATTTAATATTTTTTTAGTAAATCATTCAAATTTTACATGTGAATTAATATTATCATCTGAATCCATTGTCGACGATGTTGAATGTGGATAAAATGTTTGACCAATACTTATGACATTATGTAGAAGTTCGGTAGCTTCTCTTAAATTGTTTATTATATCATGACAAATAGTTTTTAATGTTGACCAAGTTAATCGATACCCTTTATTTAATAGAAAAATTAAAAACAAATATTATCTTCTAGATTTTTTTTTTTACCATGAATCAATACTTGATGACTTGGTGTACGATGTAATGGAAAATAGACATAAACAGATATATCTATTTCGGGTTGAAATTTTAAATCACAACCCGGTAATGTAAACGTTTGAGCAAGAGAACATAAAAGTATACATAGACAATTTGTTAATGATTCTAAATAGATATGACCACCATCAATAGATACTGACGCACATGAATCAGTCATATCAAGAATGAACGCAAATTTATAACGTGTTGTAAAATAAGAAAAACGTGTTGAACTAGTGCAGATAATGTTTGATGATGGTAGTATTGGTGTACCATTATCGTCTAAGGCCGAGACAAGGACAATTTCATCCGATGATTGTGTCTAAAAATTAAACGTTTCATATTTGAGAATGATTATTTAAATAACTAACAATTTCTTGTGATGTTGGAATGCGCACTGGATTTGATGAAGAAGCAGCTATTTGTTGAAACTGCCAAAGAGCTCGAGTATTTCGTGAAACTCGATATTTCCGACGAAGAAAAGCAAATACTTGACTGGCATGAGTTGGTATCGGCATCTGAATTATAAAATAATATAAAAATAAAGAAGTATATGATGAAGTTTTTAACACTTAGCAATCTTCATATTATAGAGATACAGAAAAAAAAAGACATCTATTCATTTATTTATCTCATATCCGCTCCTTCAAACCAATGCGAGTCTTCGAGTCCATATTTTACTTGTCATGTTAGAAGATCGAATAAACTATCTGTAGTTGTCGGTAGTCGTCAGTGAATCAATGATCTTCTTTTTCCGATTACGACAATAAAAAACATTTGTTGTCTACAGACGTTTGCAAAATAATATATATGCATGATGGTTCCACCTGATTTGATTTTCTCTTGTAATGTATCTTTCCACTAAAAGAAAGCCTACTGATATAAAAATCTATAGTGAAAAATGATTAACTTTTTGTTTCGAGAAAAAGAAAAATCAATCATTATAACAGGTAAACTTGTACAATTTTTGAAATACTTAAAAAAAAAAACATTCAATTTTTAATTGGAGAAATTCACTATGAATGTCAGATGAATTGTAGCTCTAAGTGAGATGTGAAAACGTTAAAAATTTTAGTTTCTAAAATCATTCCTTTATTGAGATATTCATTCTACAACAGAGGCAGTCTAAGGTGAAAAATGAGGATGACCACTGCAGTACCTATGTATTGTATATTTCACATTTAATCAACGATAATTTTTTTTTTGGTCGTAAAATCTTGTATCTACTACCATAGATATTCTATGTATTTGCACACTGAGAATCACTTTTCGGTATGTTAAGTAACGTAGTGGGATCTCATAGGTTCTATATATACTATCTACCATAAGAGCTGGATTTCTATCTCTTATGAGAGATCTACGAGCTCTTACTTAGCAGCTAGGTATCACTGATCTTCAGCTATTAAGAACAATTCTTAAAACAATGGTTTTTTGCGTTTGACCCGAACAAAATCTTTTCTAGCATATATATATATATATATAAGCCATTTTCGGTAAAATTACAATTCACTTCTAGAAAAATTGCTCAATCGGTGATCATTCGTATGGCTAATGCTTATATATATATATATATGTTTACAGAGGAAAGTGTTTGATGAATTTCTACGAAAACCATTCAAAAAATAATACTATTCCATTCTGAAGATATTTTAATTTTTTCTTTGTATGCGCATTCGTCACCAAAAAACACGTTTTTTTGTACTTTTTTTGCAGTTTTTGTGATAGCCATATCACATCAAGAATACATCTGTAGGTCTTGAAATCTTTACTCCGAATGCACCCATATTCAAGTACTTCTCATGAGAATATGCATTGAAATAACTGAACTGTTAAAGAGTTGGTCAATACAGAGAAGTATATAGAAAAATTGCCATTGTTTGGTATTTTGTTGACATAGATGTCTGAAGGGGCCAACCTCTAAAATAATTTTTTTTTTCGAGAATCCAATCATGATGAAATTTTCAGTAGAGGTGTATCTCGAGCTAGACAGCTCACAGTAAAAATTTCAGCTCGATACATTGAGTCTACGAAGAGTTACCATAAGGTTATGGGTCAAAATTTAGGTGTCCATGCGTTCAAAATTTCTTCGCCATTTCGAATGCTAGAAAATTCGGACTGATTCTAAAATGTAGCCAAGACGTGACGCTACAACTTAACAGGGCCCAATTTTTCGATTCTTTCCTAGCTTGTGTTTTTAGCAAATTTCTCTGATGAAATATGAAAAAGCCAATGTGGGTAGGTTCAGAAAAGTTAGTTTATTATAAACATTAATAAGGAAATCGAAAAATCCGACTGTATTAAATTGTAGAGCTAATTTTTGCTTTCATTTTGACACCAAGCTCAGCTTTCTACCGTTTAAAATGGCGAAGAAATCTGGGACGCACGGAAACGCAAAAATCAAAAATCCTATTTTGAGAAAAAAACCAAAACTTGTTAGAAAAAACTTTATTTTCTCCTATGGGAGGTTCAGAAAAGTCTGTGCAATATCCTTAAATCTCACCATAAAATCAATAAACTATAGTGCATTCGAAAGTAGACATTTAACTCTATCTAACGAGCTATAAATCACAAAATCGACAAATTTGACCAAAATTGACATTTTGGGAGGGGGGGGGGGAGGGGCTTAAGAGCAGATAAAGTTAGAAGGCTGAAAGTTTGACGATGAAATTATCTCACTAAATGCTCAGTATGATAAAAAAATCAGATCTTTATAGGTATCCTGTCGATCGAAAGACTCTCAACAAAGTTGTTGTTCTGACTGAAAGAATGATTTGCGACCGATCAGTCGCGAGGAAGGTCAGACCGGTAGAAGTGATATGAACAATTTCCTGAAAAACAAATTGAAAACTACAAAGTGATTTAACAAATTGGAATAAAGGGTTATGGAATCACGAACAGAGCCTTATTAAGAGAAGGTTCGCGAGACTACTTAGCAACCTTATTAGAAGCCTATCGCCGATAAAATTTTGATTTTCGATTTAAGTATCTCAAATGAAAGATCTAATCAAACTATAGACAAATCCAAAATATTAGCTCTTTCTGACTTGCCTGTGAAAAATGCCAAAGTAAACAAGTGATACCCCTTCGAGATTTGGTCAAAAAAACAATCAATTTTTTAGGGTGATCTCAATATTTTGCACTTTTCTCTGCATCCGCTCATTCGTTCGAGCTCGGAAGCGTCTTAAAAGATGCAGAAATATTTTTTCTACAAAATTTGGTAATTCATTATATTCTACAATACCATTCGTCAAATGATAATTTCAATAGACGAACAAAAATGACTCTTAGCTAAAATCAAGATTATTCAGTATTTTGATTCTAGCCACGCTGGATCATGCCATCCCAAAATGATCTACATATTTCTGAAAGTCCTTGAAATTCTACATCGTATAAGGTACTACTTCAAAAGACAAAAAACAAGCGAAAAAAATTTGTCCATGGCACAAATGTTGGGGATCAAAGCCATTTCTATCAATTCGGACCCTCGATCATGAGAATACATATTTTATGTTCATCGGAATTAGAAATATGACTTCACATTCTTAATCAGCATAAAAAACTGAATATCAAAATGTTGTTTCATTGAATGCAAAGTTAATCAAGTAAAAAATTATTCCATCAAATAGAGTATATCTCCAAGTATATATTTATCGATATATCTGTAAGGTTGTCTTTCTCTCATGAGAAACTGTGGAACTAAATTTTATGTCACATTTAAAATTACTGGACTCTTACTTTCAAAATTACCTATGCAGCCTTTTTAGATTGCTTTTTATTTTTGAGAAAATTCGATTCTAGTAGACGCTAATCGCAAAAGCATATAAAACTGAAAAAACTGTGTCCATATTTGGTGGCTTTTATTATCATAGCTTACTCTGATACAGAAATAAATAGCATTTTCACAATCAGCGTGAAAAACTACGTCGAATAACATATATTTCTGAAAATTTTTTTTTCTGTAAAAGATTGATCCCTGGGGGACCACGGACAAAGTTTTGGAAAAACACCTCTGAGGCGGACCATAGGATCGATTTTTCATGGAAAAAGAATGTTTCCAAAATATATATAATTTGACTCAGTCTTTTGCGTTAATTCCGAATATGCTATTCGTTTTTCCGCCAGATTAAAGTACGATGATAAAAGCTTCCAAACATAGACACAAATTTTCGAGTTTCGCACGGATTTCAGTCCAACGTCGAGAAAATCTGCTTTCCTAAAAAACAAAACAAAACCTGAGAAAGTCATATGGGTAATTTTGAAAGTAAGAGTCCAGTGATTTTAAATGTGACATAAAATTTAGTTCCACAGTTTCTCATGAGAGAAAGACAAGCTTATAGATATATCGATAAGTATATACTAGGAGATATACTCTATCTCTTGAAATAATTTTTACTTGATTAACTTTGCATTCAATGAAACAACATTTTTATATTCAGTTTTCTATGCTGATTACGAATTTGAAGTCATATCTCTGATTTCGATGAACATAAAATATGTATCCTCCTGATCAGCGGTCCGAATTGAGAAATGGCCCTGATCCCCAACATTTGTGGGTGTGAGTTTGGAGATAGATGTTCTTCTCAGCCACACTTGTACTAAACCCACACGCACATCCACATCCGCACCTATCTGTTATGATCCGTGTTGATAACATGAGATCATATTATTTCTATTAAATATCTTCGTTGTGTTTTCGTCTCTTTTTTCATCTTTCTCTTTTCTTTATTTTTTTTTCACTTCTCTTTGTGCTCTTTCTCTCTTCTCTTTATTTTTTTCATTATCTATGAAACGCGAATTTTAGTTTTTATCTTTTGTGTATGTATTAGCGTGCTTTGTTTTGCAAAAAAAGAGATTAAACGAAGAAATCAAAAGTCAAGTTTAATCTTAACACCATTCTCACACATCCAGTGTTACGGTGCATTTTTATAACATATATACTTCGATCCTCTTTATTCTCTTTTCTTTAATCATTATTTTATTCGTCTGATATCTTCGATATAATTATTTCTTTTCTATTAGGTTTTTTCTTTGACCTTGATTAACCATTATACTCTTTGACCTTGATTAGCCTTTATATTCTTTTCTATTTTTGTGCTTGTTTTCATATTCGTATATAATACTCGTTTTGTCAAAGAATAAACAGAGAGAGAAGAAAACTCTCACGTCTTTAACTGTGTTCATCGCTCCTTATGAGCGTGAACCATAACACCCACACTTAAATCCACATCCACACCCACACTCACACTCTATAAATAAAGCCTTTTTTATATATCGTAGTAATATGCGTCTTACGTTATTGCGCACGCTTGCAGCTGTTTGACAGTCGTTTTTGATTATATTCTAGGTTTTTCTTTATCGAAGAAAAAATGAGTCCATCACAACGAGAAAGAAAAAAAAATTGATTCGTTCTATCGGACAAGTGACAACATACAGAAAAGAAAAAATAACGTTAACGAAACTATGTCTTTTTTTTGCAATAATTCCGAGGAAATTTCCAAGTAGTTTTATTACGCTGTTACAAAGCCATTTATTACACAATCGAAACGATTTTTACATCTACTCGCGGAATCTTGGAGTCTAATGCATCGGACAGTGCGAGAATGAGTTTTTACTCAAAAATCAACGATCAGCATATGATGAATACCTCTACTCCGTCGTTGTTATAATAGCAACAAAGCGAGGTACTCACCATAGGCTAGCTACTTATTTCTCAGCAAAAACTTATTCCCATACTGTTTCATGCATTACACTTGGAGTCTCCCGGGTGGATGTAGAAATTTCTTCGACTGAGTAGTAAATGACTGTGCAACAGACATGTAAAGACACTTTTAAATTTCTTCGTTCTTATTAAAGGTATAACGGCTCTATAACACACAATATTTCATCCGATTATATTCTATTCGGTTCATCACACTTGGTAACAACCCATTGAGTGCAATGCTCAGTTCGAACGAACGTAACCTACCATATCAATCGTGTGACACAACCCAAGTTCTTGTTAGCAAACTTTTTTCAAGCTGCCAATCATACAAGTACAGCAGAGCCAACGTCAGACATATTCAAACGAAGTGATCTCTCACTTTTCTATAATCACATGTCATGTTGGACTTAAATAAATCCATAACCACACAATTTTCAACTGTGACCTCACAGTAAGTCAAGGCTTTCTATGTCTTGAACAAAATAAGGAACACTTTTTGAATTTCTTTCTTTTCATGTGTTGCTCTGAATGTCGAAGAAACCATAATATTCCATTCCGTCGTCTACCGTCAATACGTGGCGGTGTCACCCTCCTTTGGCTCGAAAATATATGTTGTTCGTCATCAGCATCCAATGCTAGTTGTGAAATGATTGCTTATCTACATACTCTCAACAATTATTACATTCTTCGCTGTACCACCATATCAAAATGTATCAAATATTTGAAACGAGCAGGATATTTCGAACGTGTAATTATTATTATGGTCATTAATGGTGATAGTATCGTTGGTAAAGAAACATCAATTATTGCTGCCAATGTTTCTCGACTTCATCACTATCAACAAGTACAATCAATTTTCATTGTTTCTCCTACTAACGAGAACAATGACGACACTATGATTGACTTCTCCAAAAATGTTCGAGGCGGTGATATTACCAAAGTGGTCGGAGTATATCTTGATCATCAATCAATGTTTGTCCAACTGCAACAGTTGCTGAACGAAACCGAAGAATGCGATGACAACTTGTTTACAACGTTTAATCAACGAGAGAAAGCACTAAGAGATGTAGATCACGAACTTGGTCAATTCGTATGGAGTCATTCATATAGAGGTCAGTTTGCTTCAAAGCCCGAATAAACTGGAATTTTCAGGTTCGGATTTGGTTTCGGTTGATTCGGTTTGAACCGGATCACTTTAGTTCGGCTCAGTTTCGGAGCCTGGTTTTGCTACTCGCCGGCTTCATCAACCTCACTTAAAGTCAAATTAATAGCAAAAGTGATCGTTTCTGATCAGAATTGACTCGGTTCGACAGATGTTTTGACGAACCAAGTCAAGATTGGCTCGGTATAGTTTGACTTGATGTTTAACCCATCTGTTCCGTTCCAACCGAACTAAAGCATTTCTGCCTGGCTCGATTTTGACTCTAGTTTGTTTGCTAGATCAAGTAATATTTTGTTTCTGAGCTTGAAACGTTTTAGCACAATCCTTGCGGGATTAAAATATGAAACACGATGAAACCAATTTAATCGTAAAGGAGAACCGTCGCTACCTCTATGTTAACTTGTGACAGGATCAAAAGAGCAGCATATAGAAATGTCTGTCACAATCTGTGGAGCGGACGGTTTTCAACTTTCTTGCTACATATTTCAACATATTAAGAGTCGTGTTTCATACAGACCTTATATGCTTTGTTTTATTCTTACCAAATATTGAATCTGATCGAATTTGGATTTGAAAACAAAAGTTAAACCTGTTCAGGCCTCTAATTAATTACTTCCTTGATCATTTTTTTTCACTTCTGTAGTCATTCTCACAGCAATGCCTTACAATTCATCCGAAGCCAAGCGAGAAATGCTCGCTGAATGTCGTGCACATTATCGTGACGATCATCACAAGTTAGCCGAGATTAACCACTTTGGGCGTACCTATCGTTCAGACGATGCTATTTGTTGGTATACAAAACCTTGCTTTCTTCATCGTATAATCAACAAAGCGTTACGTACTCAAGATATTTTTGCCCCGTACAAGTTTCGCTATTTTATTGTCGATCTATGTGCGCGGTTAGAAAAGGTGGCAGCAACCACAAGGACTCGCTATACTATGCCATTCTGTGTCTATCGTGGTGCCAAAATTACCCGAGATGAAGTCGAACAGCTGCATACTGATATGTTGGTAGCACCTAATGGATTTTTCTCGTGCTCAAAGAGTTTGAAAGTTGCTCAAGAATTCATCGGCATCAATGAAGTTACGGGTATGTCACCTAGTCAAAGTCGAAATGACAGACGACAATATGTTTTATTCGAGATCGAAGTTGATTTGATCAATTCACCTGATCTCATTGTAGCTGATATATCCGACCAAAGTGCCATAGCGGACGAGAACGAGATGCTGTTCGGTTTAGGCACCACATTCAAAATCACGCACATTAGCTATGATCTTGAACATCATGTGTGGAACATTAGAATGGTCTCATCATCAAAAGTAGCTCAACTAAATCGGGAGTATAACGAATATATTCGTAAGCGTCTAACCGAAATTAATCCTACAGTCCTATTTGGTAGTCTTGTCGCCACGATATCGGGGGAGTATGTTAAAGCTATGACTTATTTTAAGCGTATGCTGCGCAAAATACCTGCGGATGACGAGAATGTTCCCAATGTTTATTATCAGTTGGCACGCACCTATCGCTACAGAAGTAAATACCAAGAGGCCATTGAATATTTTCAACAAGCTCTACTGTTGCAACGACACAAGTTGCCACAGTCGAACTTTGAATATGCTCGTACGTTAAGCGAACTGGGGACTATTTATTCCGAACTGGGTGACTCATCACGAGCAGTGAAGCAGCTCACAAAAGCAATGAACATTCATCGTCGCCTTTTACCAGAAGATCATTTTGAAATGGTTATTAACTCGAATCGACTTGCCTATGCCTACTGGCAGGAGAGAGACTACGAACGTGCGTTTGCTCTACTCTCGAGCACACTATTATTGCTTAAACGAAAAATGCCTGGCGGTCATCCAGTTCAATCACAAACGCTGCACACAATGGGCCTAGTGCAACGTGCACTGGGAAATCGAGAACAGGCACTCGATTATTTAGAAAGGGCACTGCGTATGCGTGAATCACTGCTAGCTGATGATCATCCGTACGTTGCTGAGACATGTTACGAGCTAAGCGTATTGTACGCCGAACGAGACGACAAAAAGACAATAGCACTTGACTATGCTCGAAGAGCATTAAGGATTCGCAAGGCTAAATTATCACCGAATAACGACGATGTCAAACAATCAATTAAACTTGTCGAACAGCTGTCACAACAAATTGATGTTGTGTCGGCTGCAGAAGACGCATTGTAAAAATTATTTGTTTATATTAATATTTTTTTTTAATCGCAAATACAAGATAAAAAGGTATACACATCGTTACATCTAGGAATATTTCCATGCAATCTAAGAACACAGATACTCATCTTAATTATGTTATTTGAAAGACAAGAAACATGTGCAAAAATAAAGATAACTTTGAACAGTGCACAATTTCAAGTTCAATGTCATAGACAGTTTCCTAACTGACAAAATTTCCAGTTATATGTGTTTTTAATTCTTTTTCAAGTGTATGGAATTTTCTCTTTCCTTTTCATTTTCCATGGTACCTTTTTGTTTTGTAAACAGTAATGACGACGCATGTTATGAGTCTCGTTTGTTTCATTCACTCGACCATATTATTTGGCAAAGTCATTGTTATGAAAGTGAAGCGATTTGAACAACCTACGCACAAAAATGAAAAACTTGAGTCATCATAAGGAGAGCTCAAAAGTAACAATGTTGTCGAGATTATCGCTACATGTGACATGGATGATCATTTATGAAATAATCGTACACACTATATAGTATTGGGAGAACACGCGAGCTATGCATCCATTCGAGATTGGAAGTAGTGCCATCGCGAAGTGGTCACTTTTCGACCGAGGGTGTTATGGAGGTCATCGTAAAAACCGACAGAACAGAAAAAACTTTGCCTAGCTCTGTTAGAAGGTGTGGGTGTGGTTCTGTGTGTAAAGAGGAGATGCAGACCACACCCCCCACATCCGCATCTACATCCACACTCTCAAGATAGACTTTATGGAGCATTTTATTGGATTAATAAAAATAAGTTATTGATATCAAACAAATGCAAGTTAATTCAAGAACGATAATCGAATGTAAAAAATTGAATTTCTTTAAGATTATCAAAAGAAATATCATTTTAAGTTATTCGTTTGACAAATTCGATCCCCTTGCATATGATCCGATAGTGACAGGAGCCAAACGATGTATTCGAACATCAAACGTGTGACACTTTAAATTCGTAAAAAAATAGATACCGATGATATCATAAAGAAAATCAAGTGTCTCTCTCGCCTGAATTTTGGCTGCTGCACTTAAACGAATGTGTGATCCAATTGTGACATGTTTCCAATCTGCCAATGCATTCATCTCACCGATAACTACATCTTGACCAATATTCGCCTTGAGACGACACAAAAGAATGGCCAACCATTGCTTACTACCCAGAAGTGGCGCGATAAAAGTGTAAAAATTGAGTGTAAAAATTGCTCTCAATTGATATTGTCAGTAATTGATCCGATCAAGCAAATGAATTTCACGTGATAATGCAAAGAAAAAGAGCAAAATAAAATGTTCCGCAAGAAGAAAATAGATTGGCAGAAGAAGATACGCATGGATAAATAGAAATGATGTGATTACCTTGATAAGAAATTGAATACAGATAGCGCACGCCAAATCAGAGTAAATGTGTGGCGAAAGTTTATTTGTTGATTCTGATATTGAAGTATCTCGTTTAAATGGCATCAACCAAGCTGGAATTTCGGGCACAACACTGTCAAGACTATCATCATCATCATCATCAATTGCAGTGCTTGTCTTTTCAATGATCCGTGTCATTGTGCCAACAAACGTTCGTTCAGCAATAATCGCATCCGGCTGAATAGTGCAATGATTTCCAAGTTGAGAATTACTTCCAAGTCGAATATGATTGGCATTGCATTGGTCATCTGTCGTTACAGTGAATGAAATAAATAGAACGAATCCATTCATTGTGGTGCCTGGTTCGATCTAGACAAGATTCGTTGGAAAAGCAAGTAGAAAATGAGGTTGAGAAATATGAACATCGTTTGCTTCATCGATTCGAGCACCTAGCCATTGTAAAAGACGAGGAAATAGCAGATGATAGGGACCAACATTGGATACTAATGAAAATGCCAATGATCGGACGACAAATTGACGAAGTCAGAGTTTGCGCAAGAAATACCATGAGTGCAGTGAATATGTTCCCGGCTGTGCTTCGCCAACGATGAACTTAAGAAGAACGGTGTACAAAAGCATGCGACCGATAGACCAAGCAAGCCATACGATGGCTAGTCGAATAAAAAGTGGCGTCGTCGTTGGCAAACACAAGAAGGTGAATGTGAGAATGAATATATGAAGCGAGAGCATGATCAAAATTAATACAAGTCGAAAAACTTCTTGTGATTAAGACAAAGCATTATTATTGTTCTTCAATCTGGATTGTTCGTTGTCAATTTGTTTCGATGAACTGTCGGCAATCGATCGACTTGAAATATATCCAGTAACTGGGGATATGGATTTGACTAGGATTCGTTCTTCCATTTCAACAATCGATCGAACAATGCGAGCTAATTTGGATTGAATGGAGTTCAAATGTGCGATCATAATAGATGAGGGAAGACAGAACAGCTTCGTCACCAATATAAGTAGAGTTGCCGATTTCGATAAGATCAGGCGCATAAATAAATGTCATGTCAATGGTTGTATGCTGACCGATACGAGCACCATTCAAGCGCAGATATGAATTGTAAAATGATGTATCTAGAATATAGCTAAGCCAGAAAATGTTTAAAGCCCACCTATGTTTTTCACTTTGCACAAGAACGTTCTTCGTCAAATAAAAAAGAAACGAAAGTGAATGACTGCATTGTTGCCTAGAATAACAACCTTTTTTGTTCTGTTCTACGCTACTTGCATGCGAAACAATTTCGTTATTTCAAAGAAGAGCAGAGCCTATCAACCTTTTTGCCGCTTGATTCCTGTTCGGTAAACATTCGTATGTAATATATAGATGTGTATAGTCACGAGAAAAAGAATTAGAGATCGGTGAGATACAAACAATGACTCTATTAGATCAACAACAAAATACGATCAAACAATATCTGAAATTCACGATCTTACAAGAACTCTATGTAAAGAAAATATTGAGTTCGATCCATCCAGTAGCGGTATTAAACTTTAAATCTACCTTATCTTATAATTACGGAGACTTTACTGACCATTATAAAGAAATTGAAGAAGGTTGCACAATAACGGAACATATATTTGAAAAAAATGATCGAAATTTGAAACAGATTTCAAATAGTATTTCGAAGATGGGTAACAGAACTGTGTCGATCCATATAATTAACTAATCACTTCTTCTGTTTCGAAATTGAATTGTAACACAGACCACAGGCTTGCATGCTTGTTAGGGATTGAAGCCATCTAAGGAAAAGTCACTAATTAATATATGTAGTAAATCTATTTGCAAGGATACGTCAAGTCGTGTTTTTCGTTATACTGTATTTGTCTTCAGTATAGGTTATAATTATGGAAGATTTTTTTCGTATTTCTGCAAACATGTATTTTTGATTTTAATTCATACTCAACCACTGTTGATGATCTTCATGATGACAACAACATGGTTGATATCACTGTGTTCAACTGCGATGATTATTCCGTGCATATTATATTTGGAAGGGGAATCGAAATTTTAGAATATAAATAACTGATTCTGTTGGTGCTATTCTAATGACAATAACTATTGATAATTTCAATAACGGTAACAAAATGAATTTTGCTGCCGCCTATTTCGATGGAGATATAATTGGAATTTTCTCGAATGCATATTAAAATGTTCTATATTATTCTTTGTCGCACATAAACATGCTCATGTCTTGATTATCTCTTGTTCACATATGAATCTAGTTTTCACTATTCACATATTCTTAGTCACTCTTTTGAATGACAGTATAGAAATGTTCATAAGTGTTATTCTGCGACATTCGTTAAAGTACATCGAAGTATTATATTCTTAGAATAAGCTGACATGATAGCTCATAATTGATCTTTGAATTTTTTCTTTTCAAATTCATTTCTAGGAAAAAAACTGAAGTTCTCATATAAGAACATTTTTTTCTTATTTAATAATATTTGATGATGCTTCATTATCATAAATTTAGTTCTTGGTATTTTAAAAGCATTACTCACTCATTCCTTGTTTATATTATGTTTCCTTATCTTTTCTATATGCATATCACAATATTTAACACATAAACAATCATCATTGACAGGAATGCTTTAAAAAAAAACACTTTGGTCTTTTCTTTCTTACTCTTTTAATCTCATTATTAACTCTATTGCAATTAGTTCGAGCAGTTGGCTTATTATTTTCATTTTATTAGAAATTGATGTTATAAATAAGAATAAAGTAATGCATAAGTAAAATAAGGATAAAATAGTTTTTTCGTGCTTTTATTTACATGCGCACATATTTTCGTTTTCATGTATTTTGCTGATTTAGAAAGTAAAGAACCAAAATAATCAATGGAATCCAATATTGTATAACAAATGACTATTTGTTAAGACAATAATTGTGTTCATCTATTCCACTTACTTTGAGACAAATGTTGAAGGTTTGTTAGTTAATCAAAGATAAACTAGTAGATAATTATTGCTCACTATAGTATTATTTAACTATTCACTGAATTCTTAGTGAAGCTAACAAATCGTTTACCTAATGAAAAATTACAGGTGTATTGAATAGTAATTAGCACAATTTTGAGTGTATATCTTGTTTATTTCGTAGTTAAACTAGACAATTAATTAGGCATTTGACGATCACAAGTGAAATGAATGTTTATTACGATAGATTTGTTCACTATTATGTTTCTTTTGTTAGGGAAAAGTTTTAAATCAACTAGATAGTCAAAGAATACATATGAAACGGATATTCTTCAACACAAATCAATTTGTATATATAATTCACTTCGCAACAAAGAAAACCAAATGTACACAAGAATAGAAGATCATGTACCAAATGAATATTTCTAATCACAATTGTATCCATTTATGTTGCTCGCTTCTCAACATCAATTATTATTTTGTTACCTGGTCGAAACATTGATGATATTTCAATAGTAACAACGACAAGTAAAATGATTTTATTCATTAATTTTGCACATCAAGCAACACTAATGTAGAGTTGACCATATCATAGAGAAACATACAACAAATGAATAAGTATAACCATTGCTATGTTCAACAATTTTTATATCGTTGCAATAGAAATTCTATTCTATGAACTGATTGAAGAGATCATCAGGCAGATAAATAGCACTTATCATTGTCTTATTCATCAATTGTTTGTCTCTGGAACCAAAGTTTTAAAATAGTTGTTAGAATTAAGATCGTTTAGTAAATAAGTAATATTAACGAACGTTTTGTTCTGTAGAATTATTTAGTTGAATGATAAAATTTCATATTTGTCAACAAAATTGAGAATCACACAACATTTGAATAATCATAACGCGAGTTTTATTTCTTTTTCT
>CAJNOL010004235.1:0-16648 GCA_905250125.1 Rotaria sordida | reverse complement strand
TCAAACTTGTAGGGGGGTCTTATAATTTTGGGAACCCCTGTATATTACTACTCTTAACAAAATATCATTCTCTGTTTCTATTTTTTTAAACAAGATAGTGGATGTATAATTGCTCGTTCTACTTCGAAAATTGTGCCGCTGCCATCGATGATTACTAATAGTGAAACATCACGGGTTTGTTTATTACTCTCGATTTTTGGGAGCATATTCCAATTCACAGAATTCAATGAAGTCACTTACAACAAGAACTTGGGTGATGTATAACCTTTTAAGCTACAAAATCTGATGTGTCGATGAAATATTAGTTACTTTTTGTCGCAGAATAAAGAAGAATCTAAAAAAAGTTGAAGAGAAATCAATGTTATGCAAAAAAATATTGACTTTGAATAAAATTCGAGCATGTTTGAGTGTAGCAAAAAAACTCGCAAGCAATATGAAATGAGGCACTGCTTTTTTGCCATTACTACTGAAGAAATTTGTTTGAGTAAATAAATTCTGACGCGAAATCAAAACAAAAGTCATAGTCGAATAGAGCACATGAAATTGCATTAGGAAGCAGTGAAAGGATAAAATGCAAAAGCGTTTCTGTTGATTTATTATCGCTAGAACGATATGGGTGTAGATGTGGGTGTGGGGTGTGGGTGTGGGTGTGGGTGTGGGTGAGTGTGGGTGGGTGGGTGTGAGTGTGGATGTACTCTGAGTCCATTCACACCCACACCCACCAATGATTTATGGTATGTTGATTACAATTTAGCTATATATATACCTTTTTTTTATGACTTTATTTTTTCCGTTCTGTACCTTTTTATGACTTCATCTCGAATAATCCTTAGTCATCAAGTATGAAGACTACGCCCATTTGAATGTGTACATACACACTAATAATCCGTCATATAATGTACTGTTATCGAATATTAGGTAGAGTAATATTTACGATAAACAAAAAAGATTCATTTAACCCCTGTTACAAAAATCTTTAGACAAAATGTTTGTTCAGTTTTCGATCACTTAGAAGTAACTTAAAAAAATGAAAAGTAGTCAGTTAGAATCGGGATTTGATGCTCTCTTTAAATATGTATTCAGAATTCTTTTCCTCACTTGAAGCTGATTGAGTGAGAGTAAATCTTCGATGGAAACTAAAAATGACGTTTGTACAAAACAATAATTTCAAAGATCTTCTAGGTAAATTTATTTACTGATGTTGTGTGCATTGAAATCTAATTGAGAAAGATCGAAAATGATCGGTCAGAATCAGAATTTGATGTTCTTTCTAAATATATTTTTAGAATTTTACTGTGACTTATGGGTAGTTATCTGTAAGCAAATATCTGAATAAATAAAAAATATCGTTTGCATCACATAAATTGATTTTTTTCTCTCATTCGTCATTTCTCAGAAAGATATTTTAGGATAGTTTTCGCTTCCTATTGTTGTAGAATATTTCAAGTTCTACAAAATCATTGGTTACAACAAGCTAGAAACATATTTCAAAATGCTACTCTTTAATGAGAGAACATTTTTCGCAATAATCGTTCTTGACGATTTCCTATATTTAAATTGTAACAAATCCTGGCAGTTTGAAATAATATGTAGAGAGCAAAGAAAATTTGGCATTTTGTAGAGCAAACTTCATCCTACAGACTGATATAGAAAAATACTTTCTTTTAATATGAATTGAGATAATTTCAATGGAAATACAAATATGAACTACAGGAAATATTCTGTACCAATGTCATTTTTGGTTTCCATCAAAGATTTACTCTCAATGAATCAACTTCAAATTAGAAAAAGATTTTGAATAGACCTTTAGAGAGACCATCAAATCCCGATTCGAAATGACTGAAAACTGACCACATATTTTGTCTAAAAAGTTTTTCAAGAGGGTTCAAATGAACCACGTGTCTTATAAAACCATTGTGTTTCGAATATTTTTCCTAAGAATACATTTTTTTTCTTCATTCTACATCACATCATAATATGATAACAAAAAAAAAGTATCTCGATTCATAGGTAGCAATAATAATAAGAGACGCATTTTTAAACAATCATATTATTATCACATTCCTAAGATATTAGTCAGTGATGTTTTGTGACTAACTTTTCTTCTCCTTTTTTGCATTCGTTTTACGTGCACGAACAGGATAAACAAAGAGATAGGAAATACGACATAATCAATGACAAAATACAAAACATGTTGTTAGTAGGCGATGAGCATACATAATAGACAATGTTTTGTTTATAATACTTTGATTAAAAGTTAAACGTGAAAGTAGCATTATTTTTAATATTTATTTCAAAAAATAAAAACATATAAAAATGTAAACAAATGTTTTTTTCATACTGAGTAAAATTTAATAATTATAGACAAAGATGTAAGACAATTGATGAAAAATACTAAGTGATTTTGTATTTAATTTTACTTTGTGATACCTTACTATCATCATACAAATCAACAAGTCTTAATAGTTCACGTAAATACATGGTTAATGGACAAATGAATATAGTAACATCGCTAAGAGTTATATAATATAACAGTAAAAGTGGACGCATCTTGTGTAAATATTTTACCACTTTTATCTGATAAACAAAACCAATTATCGTCAGGTTCCGGAAAATGCAAAATTAAAGCTAGATAGAGCTTGATGAGTTGATCAAAAATATGTATGTTTTAAATTTTGTGGAGTGAGTTTTTAGTTAAACATTCTCAGTTTTTTACTATGACCTATTATTTCTAAAAAGAAAAAGGAAAAATCAATTTTCGATAATCGAGCAATTTTCAATTATTTTTCATTTGCTTCAAGTTCTAAAGCTGTTTGTTTCGGATTTGGCATGAAAAATGAAATCTAAGAAAGTTATTTTAAAATGACTTTCTTAGATTCTGTTCTTCATGGCGAATCCGAAACAAACAGTTTTAGTATTTGAATCAAATGAAAAATAATTGAAAATTGGTTGGTTATCGGAAATTGACTTGTTTTTTCTTTTGAGAATATGATTTACGGTCAGTAAAAAAAATAAAATGATCAGTAAATAAAATATCCATGTAACCATTTTTAAGTTTTCAACGCGTTTCTGAGCGTTTAGCGTAAGAGAACTTGACCCGTTCGTGCGCGTTCAAAATGCAGCATTTTCAAGGGTGAGAACACGTTTAGAAGACTAAGTGCGTCTGCATGCATTTAGTTTATTCTCAAAAAATTTTAAAAAATAACCATCACTCTGTGTCAGATTTGAATCGACGTACCATAGCGAACTATGATATAACACTCAAATACCGTGAACAACACAGTAGGAATTTTTTAACTGACAGTTTGAACCAAAATTTGAACGCGCGACCATCAATTATAAGCCAAGCACAAGTAGCTTCGAGGTATATACAACTCGAGATTAATTATATGTTCATAAATTGAATGGCTAACTCTTTTTGAATTTTGATAGTTCTTAGTATAGTGATATTGTTTCATTTTCATTTCGTAAATGAATATCAATAGGATATTTATATTCATAAAATAAAAATAAATATAACCTTTATATTTATAAACGAAAAAAATTATTATGTACAAAATGAAGAACTCTCTTTGGTAAATATAAACAAAAAATCCGTGGTAGAACAAAAATTAACTGATACATTTTTTCTTTTCATTGATAACAAAATATAAGATGCTATTGAAAGCTGAGAACGCTCCATGAAAACGTTTATATGAGTAAAATCTTTTCTATATCTACATATTATGCATTCCTCGTTCATAAATAAAATGTGAGCTCCACATTTTTCCATTGTTATCTGGTATATATATGTTCTCCATCATTGCAGCGTCATTTTAATTTGTCTTGTATTAATACGAAGAACACGATATACTCCTTTAAATTGAAATTCATAAGTTGAGAATAATTTTTGTGAAAATATTAGTCTTTTGGTACGATTTATCACTAACCAGGATTGTAGGAAGATTTGCTTTTTCCGAAGGACGATCACGTAGTGACGACAGGCTCGATAAAATTATTTCAGTTTACGAATTACATAGAAACATGTAATCGTTATTAATTTTTAATATAGAAAATGATTGTTGAGCTCAAATTGAATCCGTTCTCAATTTTTTTGTTTTTGAATGTTTAGGTAAACCATCTACCAATATTCTCAAAACAACAAAAAGTAAATTTTTTTTTTCAGTTGATCAAATAATATAATCCTAATTAAAATCTATTTAGATGATGATTCCAGTGAATCAGAAGATGATACCAAACCTAAAAAAATCAAAATGTACATTAAATGATGATGAATTTGAAGAAGTACCTATTAATCAACATATGTTTTACATTGGCTACTATTTATTTGAGCAATAAAAATATTGGAATGAGCAGTAATTAATTCATTAAATAACAGTAATAATTTCATATTTCAACAGTAAAAAAAAAAGAAAAGCTATATTATTTTTAGTTAGAACTGAAAGTAAAAAAACGAAAAATTACAGTATAGTATAGTATTGTATCAATAAAGCTTTTTTTTCTTTCGATGATCTTCCTCTTTTTTCTTTTTGTACCAATTTTCACATTTTTTGCTTTTGGTTGAAGTTTGTAATATTTTAACCCATTTTCGTCTATTTTGTTTTAGCATCTTTTTAACCTTTTCATTATCATTAGAAGACTCCAATTCCATTCATTGTCACTTTCACTATCAGAAATATATTGTACTACGCGTTGCGATTGAGTCATTAGTGTAAATTATATATTGTATTTTTGTAAAATTGAAAAAAATACGTATTTGTAGAAATAAATTGTTGATGGGGATCCTCCGATGTAGCTAATCGATACCAAATGGCTAACTATATTTTCCAAATGAGCGCAATATATATGTGAACATGATAGGAAAACTCAAAGGTAACAGGGAAAAAAGTAGAACAAGTGGGAAAACTACATGAAAAGTGAGAAAAGATAAAAACAAAAAATAGTGAACCGCACTATCATATAATTGCATCCATATTGCCCTTTTTATATAAAGTTTAGCTTTAATTTAAATAAATTATTGGCTATTCAGAATATTTACTGCTTATTCAGTGTTATTACTGCTCATTTCAATTATTTTACTGCTCAATTAAATATAAGTCTTTTACATTTATTATTATTATTTTTTGTGGAACTTACATTATGTTTTTCGAAGAAAAGCATAGTGAGTGTAAGTTTTAGGTCGAGGTTTAGCGACTACTCCCTTGAAAGCAACGATAAGGCGAAGAAAGGCCAATGATCATTGGATACATTTTCATAGCAACTAAGGATAATCGGTGTCAGATTTCCTTCCCAGAATTTTTTATCAACGAAAAAAGGCACTGAACGGCATTAACAATAAGACTTCACCTATTGTAGAACATTCCAAAGCCTTTTTCTAAATTTGAATGGCTAGAATACATTTGTGAATGTTCTAAATAGTTCGTTTTTTGGATTTTAGAGAAGATAAAATTTTATGTGATAGATAGTGATGCATTGGTTTACCACAATCGTTGTATGATCAACAGAAGAAGCGTGAGCTACTCAAGTTACAACTTTAGAAAATAACTAATTCCAGTGTTTCTGAACTTATTAAGAAATAGAGAAAGCGACAATTAGTCACAATGTAGAATTGGTCGCATGTTTGACAAAAGAGTTATTCCTAATTTACTTTCTACAAACTTCAATTTCCAGATATGTAATTCAATCAGAAACAGCACCATGTGAGAATGAGGATGGCATATGAAAAATGAAGCTTTACTTCAGAGAACGTTGATTTTATCGTAATATTACAAAAAAGTATATTCATTGTCGAATAGCGAAAACTGCAGTAGATAGGATCTTCAAAAGAAGGCAAAACTATATGTATTGTAGGAAATTTTTAAAACAATTATTACTTGCTTTCATGGAATGCTTCATGCTTAATAGGAAGAATTTACTAACCATTCATATTTATACTCATATCTCATGTTCCTTATTCTTGAATAGAATGTCAATTATTTCTTTACAATGCTAAGAAAATCTTTTTTTACTAATAATTTTTTCAGCATTGCAATCAATTGTCGTAGACATCAAGAGATATAATAATGTGTTGAGACCTACTGTAGATGTAATGGATGTGTACAATCGACTTCAAAGTAAACAAAAAATTTCTGTTTGAAATGCAGAAATAAATCAAACAGATCGGTTTCCTAGCAATTGATTATCCTTGAGGAACAACTATGGTCTGGTAGAGATTTTTCATTCAACGTATTTTGTATTAGTATAATAAGATTAAAGAACACATGTGAGTTTCACATTCTAGTTCCATAGGAGTTGTACTGACAAGCTTTTTTTGACTTGATTTTGTATCTTTCAACTGTGAAACGTATCCATCTTGATGCTGAAGATTTAGTAATAGATCATGTCATAACTCAATCAAAAAAAAAATCGCGAACAATTTATTGATCATTCTTATAATCGATATTAAATTTGCAATATCAAAAGTTTTAAAATAAAATTTATTATATTTAGTTTTATGGATTATAATGATAATGACGGTTTACCAAAATGATTTATTGAAGAAGAAAAACAACATTGTCAACCAAGTTTATCTATAACAAAAGAACTTGTAGAAAGATATAAAACTAAAATGAAAGAAATTAATCAAAGACCAACGAAAAAAAAGTTGTTGATGCTAAAGCACAAATGAAATGATGTGTAAGTTTATTTATTTTATTATTTTTAATTATTATTGGATTTCTTATTTGTTTGTTTTTTTTTCAACGAATTACGTAAACTTGAAAAAGTTAAAAAGAAAACTGAACTATTACTTGAAAATACTGATTTAGATGATAAAAGAACGAAATAAACAGACTAAAGAGTAGTTTGAAAATTTAATTTTTTTTATTTCATAGAAATTAAATTTATTTGTTTTAGTCAATATAGAAAATATAGTGTTATTGGAAAGAAAAAAGCTAATGTCAAATGTATTATTGCTAAAAAATCTCAACATGGAACTGTTCGACCATCTGGTACAAACGGGTCTTATTAAGTTGTTGACAAAAATGCAGCTAAACAACGAAACAAATTTAATAACAACAAAAAATCAAATAGAAAAGGACACAAACAACAAAAATCATCAAAAAATAATAATAGAAAAAAATGGACAAAGAATAAAAACAAAATCTATATTCGATTAATTTTGTTTTTAAATTGTTTGTTAAAAGAAATAAAATAAAATCATTATGATTTTAAACGTGAAGCTGACAATTGATTTCAAGATAATGTATTCAAAAAAAGGCTTATCCTATGAGAAATTCAATAGTTAAGTGTTGAATTCCTTGTTATTAATTCTACGCGAGTATTTCTCTTGTCATTAGACTAACTTTGATTTGTTTGTAGGTGTATTTAACATGAAATTAAAATAGAATTTTGAAATTAGTCATGATAAATTTGAGTCCATTGAAAACAAATTCATTTTCATTTCTAATAAAAAAAAAAGAATTTCATTGAATGCCTTAGAAATATGACATGCCAGTAAAGATACATTTAATAATGAAATTATTGAGAAGATACATCAATAAAAAAACAAAAAGAGTGAAAGAAAACTTTTTAACAAGTCACACTCTATGCTAGAGAAATGTTCTCTTTTCTGAGATAATATCGATATCTCAAATGACTTCTAACAAATAAATGTAATATAAAAGGTATGACAACAATGGAACAAATTAGAGATCTCATATAAATAATGTACATATTAGTTTTCTGACTGTTTGCTTCTTTGAACAAAGCAAAAATATGTGAATACATCCTTTTTTGATGACTTGTTGAGAGATGAAATGAGAACGAAATTCCGAGCTAACAGATTTCTAACGAGCGAATTACATTTCGCGCTCATTGTTCTTGGTATTGCTCGTTGACGGAACATAGCCGAAACTCTTCCCTCCAACTGATTAGAAGTTATAAACTCGAGTTCACTTCATACGATCCATCTCATTTCTTAATAAATCATCAAAAAATGGATGTATTCACATATTTTTGCTTTGCTCAAATATTCTCATGCGTCAAAATAATATAAAAAATTTATTTCAATGCAGATAAAACTTTTGTCGCGCATCAAAAAGAAAATTAACAGAAAATTCATTATTTTATTTTTGTTTTAAAGAATAGTAAAAATGTTTTCATAACATCACAATGATTTATTTTATTTCGATCAAATAGCATCTTTTTCGAACTGGTATCGAAGAGGAGAATCTTTTTGATTTCGTACGAAATTCGACAAGGTTTCTTCCATAAAGAAAGATTCGGTAAAATATCTGTTTTTCTCGAGTACTAGGTCGTTAAATACTAGTAAAATACATCTTCCCACATTCCTAATATGTGTTTTTCATTTTCTTTTTTTCATTTCACGAAAACAAATGCATATATATATACGAATGACAACACCAAAGAAGAAGACCATAAAAAAAAGGAAAGGTCTTATTCAAATATTCGATTTGATTTGAATATTAATATTATTGTTTTCGCATATCAAAATATAATAATTCTCTATACATTTGTTAAACAGTTTGGAAGAAAATAAACTTATTTTACCCATGTCAAATATTTATGTCTATACAACCAGTATGATATTCTTCAAGAATTTCACAATTTACAAAATTGAAATAATAAATGTAGAGAAAATTCAATATTATGAATATTTGTAATCATCTTCTATTTTCTCCTGTATACTTTTGATGTGTGAACAATAGAATTATACATTATTACATTATTACTAATGATCAATGGAATTAAAATAGATTACTATTGAAATTTAACACTTTGCTGTCCTAGCTCACAAATTGATTGACGTGCAAAATACATTAAATGAACAAGACAATATGATTAAACTGTAGTAAAATCTATGAAAGATGATTTCGAATATGATTTATTTCCAACGATGAAATGATAAAGTAAGAAGAGAATAATAAGAAGGTGTCTATATCGACTACTATTAAGATTGTTTTCTTCCAGAATTTTTTTTTTCAAAAGAACGCAGGGCACTCTCAGAATTCTATTTATACATTTTTCAGGACTCATCTAATGATCGTACAGATTCATCCCGAACTAAGTTTAGCTAGCAAGATTTATTGATTTTATCGTAAAAAAAAACTATTATGCAAATAAAAATAAATCTACAGTTGTTTTTATACGTTCTTGTATGCAACATCATCTTTATCTATCTCTATGCATCTCATGAGTACAATAAAAAACACTATTCTTTTGACATTTTTTTATAAAATGTATAAGTATTTATTAAAATTGGCTAAACAAAATGAGATTAGTTCAATCTGAAAGAAAAGTCCAAATAAAGATATTGTAAATAGTAGAAAACAGACATCTATGAGGTCTTAATCAAGCTTCGGTCCTGAAGATAAACCATAATCCTTCAATATTTTTTAAAAAATAACTGCTTTCAGCTCACTATCAATTATTGATTTTTTTATTGAAAATAACTATCGATGATTAACATGAACAGAAGTAAAATCAAACTTACATTACTTTAATATCTTTGAACAATTCACTGATGTTAGTTTTCTAAATTATACACGTTGAACCTTTTTTTATGTCAAAAAAAGAAGAAAATATATCATTGCATTCGAATAAATAATCTATTAATATTGATGCATTTTGTGAAACACAATCTCAAAGCAGTGCTGAAGTATTAGAATAAAAATTTGGACCTATTCCCTCTACAGACCGTGGCAAACGTTATTGATATATACGATCAAAAAATGTCGATCAATAGCATCTCATTATAATATATAAACAACTTTCTTATTGCATTTCTAGAAGATTAAATAAACAGATGCTAAAGAAATGTGTCTTAAAATAGGTCTTCTTTTTTTTTTTACAAGAAAATCATTTAAAAGTAGCAAGCAAGTTGTGGATTCTTTATTGTTTTCAAATAGTAAGACAATAAACGAATATTATCTCCATCAAACTATTCAAAACATATTTTATAATGTTTACATTTGAGTATTAAATATTCGGATGTATAGAACAAAAGATAGAGATTATTGATTTATCAATAATGCGAACAGTAAATTCAAACAAAAAAAAAATCAAATAAGAGAATTTTTAAATATTTATCAATTCTTATTTTATCTTAATGAACATTTCTCATGAGATATGAAGTAATCATTCACTTATTAAAATATCTTGCATTTTTTGATAATGTAGGACATTTAATAATGTTATAAGTATTTTGATTAATAGCGAAAAGTGTAAATAAAAATATACCAATACCAATGATTAATGTATAATAAACATTGGGTTTGTCTTTCTCTATAGATACACAAACATATAATAGTAAATATGTTTGATATAAGAAAAAATTTAAATGCTTCTTTAAAAGTTATCATCTTACATATTGTGTTGAAAGAAGAAATTACAACTAATAGACATTGTAATGGTAATAAAGTATTATCATATAATTTTTTAATATGCCTATTATTTTCCAAAATATGATTTATAATATAATCAAAATCTAATTTCCAAATGGTAGACCAACATTTTTGACAAAACAGATCATTTCGACTATCAATATGTTGATCATAGTACTTCAATTCGTTTATTTCTAAAAACTCAAAAATATTTGATAGTAAATAATAATTAAGATAAAATAAATGAATAATATTGTACCATAATTTTGATTGATCAAATAATCTTGAGGTTGTCATTGCTACAAAGAAAAATAACAATTATTGGAATTTCGTCTCTATTTCACAAACAAAATTAGAAAAATTTTATTGTCTTCTATATATGTATAATACTTACCATTGTACCGAAATATTTTTTCTTTAGTTTTTCATCTAAAACAATAATAACATAATGTCACCATTTGAAGTTGAAATGATAGGCGTGTTAGATGAAAAACATAATTTGACAAGAGTACATCCGATTTTAACGCTATCTGATACTTTTGTCGAAAATGCTCTGAAGTAGACTTTATAGGAAGCTATGGTTTTTTGACTCACTGTTCGACAAAAAAACCTTTTTTTTCAAAAATTGAGAAATGATGGAGCATTTCTAATTACATGGCTATATTCATTAGAGAATGGGCTCCATTTTTCAAAACAAAATCGAGTCTCCAACGTTGAATCTAAATTTTTAAATTTATTTTAGTCATTCAATAAAGAATTGAAAACTAAACAAACCCAAATAGTTAAGGAATTTCTAAGACCAAGTTCTCCTAAGATTTTCCCCAAACTCTTTTCAGCCATTTGAATAAAGCTTAAAATCTCTGTAAAAACTCGAGATTCCAACAGAATCATTCGAATCTGATGTCATTAGATCAGCAATATCGAGATGCATATTCAGAAAAAGTTCTGTCTACTTTCTAGATAACATTAGACCGAAAAGTACTAGTTTTATTTCTACCGAAGGTTTTCCCATTGCAGTGCTCACAGACGTAAGACTAGCTGCAAAAACTCTTTTAAAGTTGGTTCCTTCGCAAAATTCGTAATTTACCTTCGGTCCGAATCTCGAAAATCTTCGATAAAAATAAAACCAGTATTTTTCTGTCTAATCTTATATAGAGCAGACAGAACTTTGGATATGCACCTCGATATTACAAATGGCTGAAAAAGAGTTTGGGGAAAATATCGGGTAATAAAATTAATCTTAGAAATTCCTTAACTATTTGCATTCGTTTAGTTTTCAATTCTCTATTGAATGAATAAATAAATTTAAAAATTTAGATTCAAAGTTGGAGACTCGATTTTGTTTTGCAAAATGTAACCCATTCTCTGATGAATATAGCCATGTAATTAGAAATGCTCCATTGTTTCTCGATTTTTGAAAAAAAAAGTTTTTTTTTGTTGATCAGTGGGTCAAAAAAATCATGGCTTTCTATAAAGTCTACTTCCGAGTATTTTAGACAAAAGTACCAGATAGTGTTAAAATTGGATGTACCCTTATCAAATTAGATTTTTCATCTAACACGCCTATTACCTATTATTAAACGGGAGTCATCTATACTCGACGTATTTGTCTGCAGTGCATCAGAATAAGACGACATTCTAATGCGAGAAACTTTGTCTAAAAATAAAAAAAAGATGCAGAAGATGAATATGTTTTTAATAAATAAAACAGGTAATGATTTCGAAGATTCTAAACTTCTTTTTTTTTTCTTTTTCTGGCACAGATATATGCTTAATAGTGGAACCAAGAACACGCAAAGTGTGTTCATGCCGATGATGAATGAAACTAAAAGTATAAAACACTCGAAATAGAATATTGTCTCATTTGAGACGTAAGATGAGAGAAAAAACCAAAAAAACAATTTATTGTTGATGCGATGGTGATGAGTGGCGGTCCATCAGATATAAATTAAACGACAAGTAAATTTACAATCGACAACATACCAAAAAATGTTTTTGCTTTTTTTAAGTGTTTGTTCTGGTTGTAGCTTTTTATTTTGTAAGTCTATCATCAATTCTATTTTTTTTAAAGAAGAATAGTTAAAAATATAATGATAGCAGACGTATTCATCGAGTGATATTTTAGTCAAGAATTGCTGTATTTTGTTATCATTTTGTTCCACAAGTATTTGTTCAATTGCATTAACATATGGATTTTGAAAAGACATTCCACCGAATAAAATCAGAATAAAGTATATAGACCAAATATAGCCATATCAATCATAATAGGATAATCCACGACCTTGGAAGATAAGATATGATTGGTAGGTGGTGTCTAAAGTAAAAATTCTATTGATAATCCTTTGATTAGGGTTGGTCAACGTTCACACTTTTTCGAATTGGACTCATATGAGGATTGCCTCAACTTGTTTCTGAAATCGTATCGAAATCACTCATGTGGACTTTTGATTTTAATTTATGTATTTTACATAGATATGAACTGGGTCTATATAGGCAAGTAACAATTTTTATGTCTATATCTGAGTTAAGAATCCTTAATTAAGCATTTGAATCATACAAAAACTCACGTATAAACTATTGCAGAGTATAGCTTTGTGATGACTCCAGAGAAGATTTCTAACTTATCTTAAAAAATAACGTTTGCGAAGCAAATAATAATATCTTAACTATAGACAATTAGTGTGGTGGTTATCATAGCTTATAATTCTTTCTGGATAATTATCAAATATCGCTATCTATAGAAATTTCTCTCTTTTTGATGGTAACTTCTCATAAGTAATTCATTTGATAATATTACAATTTTTGTTCAATATATCTATAGATCACTTACATTGACAGATATATATTCGAGTATACGAGCGTATGAATATCTTCTTTCATGAAGAAAAGGCAAATGTAAGAAGATAATGCGGGCAGCTTTAGCAAAAGAAAAAGAACACAAATGATGGTATGACAGGAATAAGGGAGGAGGGAGAATGACAGATATTTTTTTTTCTTTCTTTGCATGTTGGTATGGCAATGACCAAGGAACAAAAGGAAAAATTATTAAAGAATATGTTTTCGGTCAACGAACATCGTACGTATACGCAGTTATTGTTTGAAAAAATGAGAGACGACCAGAAAGTAGAACACAGTGGTGTCAAGATCAACACGACAGAAAATATTCTGCTTACGCCTCCATTAATCTCTGTACAATAGGGTATTCATTTAGGGTGTGAGTCGCTTTTTCTATAACCACACCTCACGCCCACACCCGTTTATGCAAAATCTTGCCGAACAATCGGACGTCAGATTCAGGAACCTGTTATGAGATCCTATATATACGAAATTTCTCATGGAAACTTACCGAAAGCCCAATGAAGATTATGTTTTTAGTAGTATTAAAAGGTTTCAAGTGACTCTTTTTTTAAAGAATCAAGCAAAACTCGCACTAGAATCATAGAATATGAAATGTACAATAGAAACTATTAGGACATCAACCAGATCATATATAAGATCAAATCAGATAACATGAATCTTAGATTATCGTGCAAGGCCATATTCTAAAATCTGTCTGAAACTGGACATCTGTCTATTTTACTTGATTTATTCTAAAATCACAAATTTCTAAAAGTTAGACAAGTTTCTTTTACTGTGACAGCATATATTTATCTCGTTGAATAAACATATATATGCTTGTAAAAAAAGAAGTAAACTTTTGAAGAATAACTTTGCATTAATTTAAATATAAATATGTAGCTCTGTATAGCAGGATGTGAACTGATTTCCAACTAGTTCACAACCACTCACATCTACACTTTATATAGATATTATTTGGTACGTAGAACGTAAATTCTATTTATTTGAGTATGAAATGAAACGCAAAAGCTTATTTCTTGAGCACAGTCATGACTTGTTTTTTTTTACTATCGATAATAAAAAACAAACGAAAAATAAGAAGGTAAAGCAAACAAAAGTGAAACAGAAAGCGTTGCCATGTTGCTAAAGTAAGAAGCGAGTCATTTGAAAAAGAAACAAGCAATGTACAATACGAAAAAAATTTCAATCAATAATGACACATTTTAAAATTTACCTAGAACCCTTTGGCATCAATTAGTTGACTGTGATCAGTAAGGGTGTGGGCTAATTTCCATCTAGCTCATAACCATTCACACTCACATCCACATCCACACCTATACCTACAGAATGTTTTAACTATTTTTAGTAGTTTTCTTCGGCCTATTGTATCTCTGGGAAAGATCCGATGGTTTTTATTTTCATATTGTTGGATAAAGCATTGTTTTTTCTATCGGACCATATACAGTAACCTGAAGAATACCAGCAAAAAAAGCTGAATCATGCTGTACACTCACACTCTTATAGATACTATTTGACACATAGAACGTAAATTCTATTTATTTGAGTATAAAATTAAACGCAAAAGCTTATTTCTTGAGCACAGTCATGACTTGTTTTTTTTTACTGTCAATAATAAAAAACAAACGAA
The DNA here is from genome assembly GCA_905250125.1 of Rotaria sordida. Taxonomy (NCBI): domain Eukaryota; kingdom Metazoa; phylum Rotifera; class Eurotatoria; order Philodinida; family Philodinidae; genus Rotaria; species Rotaria sordida. The sequence continues at coordinate 1,780 of CAJNOL010004235.1, read as the reverse complement.
AAATAAGAAGGTAAAGCAAACAAAAGTGAAACGAAAAGCATTGTCATGTTGCAAAAGTAAGAAGCGAGTCATTTGAAAAAAAAACAAGCAGTGTACAACGCAAAAAAATTCCAATCAACAGTGACGCATATACAAATTTACCGAGGAGTTTTTGGTGTCAATTATTTGATTATAGTGAGTAAACTAATGGAAAGATTGTGAAAGTAGAAGAAACTATTTCAATGTTATATACTTTGTGTACATAATTGGAAATGATTGAGACACACATAATATTGTCACCTGTAAATAATTTTACTTAAGTCGATCAGCTTTCTTTAATCTATAGTAACACCAATTACGTTTTTTCATTCTTTTGCAACTTCGTGATATTTCTTTGATTTTTTTTTTCATTCATCTTCATTCTGTGATTTTACTGATATTTAGTCTGATTAGTTAATTTCTTTTTTTTTCTCTGCTGCATTTGTTCATTTCAGTTATTAAAGAGATGCAAAATCAAAGTCAAGAAAAGGTAGATGCGAATCTAATGTGACTGCGATAGGATGTGCGTTGTTATGTATGGTCAAGATGATTTGGGTTCTTTCCAGCGATTTATACATACATATCGTGTATCAAAACTCAAAACAGCGACCATATTCACACCCACACCCGCGGTTCTTAATAAATACTAAGTAATTTCTGTGTAAAAATACGTATACTTCTGATTGCACAGATTTTCAATGGCTCAATTGATTATTAATTACTTGAGAAATCGTTTAGCAGATAGCCATGAATCAAAAACAGGTTAAGCAATTAGAAAATAATTTCGTGCGGAATCTTTCGATTTTCGATACTTGACATGATCTAAAAAAAAACTTTCCATCGTAGTTCAGAATAAAACTTTCACACTCAATCACAGAAAAAGATTTGGAAAAAGTAATCGTCAAATGCTCTCTAGCTATATTACTATATTCTAGTACGGTTAATTGTGTTAAAAAGAAAGAAGTTTTGAACAAATTTTTTCGACCATATTAATGATTCGAATCCAGAAAAACCTTTCTATTCGTCTTCTTCATTTTAATATAAACCAACAGGAGATAACTCAGATCATAATTGTCTTAAATATAATATTGTCGTCACTATCTTTCCCAATGTCGAAATACAAATAGGAACACACAAGCACTTCGCTTGTTAGTGTCCTACTGACCAGCTTTTTCATAAAATATGAAGGAAGGTCTACAAGATATCTTACTTTCCACAATAATCTCATCATTACCAACAATTATTGTACATTTTTTTCATCGAAAACTAACTCAAGTGTCTACATGCCATTCTAGAACTATTATATTCTATTACATGACATCCACTAACGAAGTTGGACTTGCATCAGATCGCGTTCGAAATAAATCACCAAAGGATTTGGAAGAACTACACTGTTCTTCGATATGTTGTAATATCCTATGGAAACCAGTCTCTTGTCAGACATGCGAGACACACTTTTGTTTGGCATGCATTGAAAAATGGCTTCATGAAGGTAGAAATCAATGCCCAATGGGATGTGGACCATTCATGAAACGAACATGTTCTCGATACATTGCTACTCCATTATCCAAGTTACAGATAGCTTGCATCTATGAACGAAACGGCTGTCGTGAAGTTAGTTGTTCTTCGACCAAAACTGTTTCATCGATATTTTGCTCTAGATCCCATTCTACGATGCAGTAGAAAAGCATGAGCTACAGTGTGATTACCAGCCTCAAAGATGTCCTGGCTGTCATTCATCGTTTGCTAAAAAGGAAATCGA
>CAJNOL010004234.1:0-16648 GCA_905250125.1 Rotaria sordida | reverse complement strand
AAAAAAAGGGATTTTGACTTGTAAAAAGTCGATAACAATCGCAGTTTCATTCATGAATACTATTATAACTCTGAATTGAATAGATCATAGACCGATACTAAAGCAAGCGTAAGAGATACACACGCATACATTTGATATTGTTATCAATTGCTTTTGAAAGGTAACATAAGCTATAGGAAGAATTGACCATTCAGTTGAGGGTCAAGCGAGTCGAAGCGACGAGCGTTACTTGTTAGATAGACAGCATAATTTGCTCTATCAGTGATGTCTTCCTCGATAAAAGATCTGTTTCATCGATTTGTTGAACTCTGCTTTGTACATCGTTGATGGGAGTACAAACACAATGAACATGACTACAGGAGGGATGAAGGAAAGAAAATAACCTGCCAGAAAAAACCAAGGATCTCTTGCTGATTTCATACAATTCCAAATGAACGAAATCACTAGACGGGGTAGAGCGAGAATGATAAGAATGCATGGACTTATGATTAGATGCTTGTGTTCATGTATTTGTTGTCGTAAATGTTGCCTCAGAGTCAATTGTTTGCGAGCAGTGGATCTTTGATGAGCCACTTGAACAATAATAAAAACTGCTGATATGAAGTTAATAGAAAACGGAACGAAAAAATGAATAATGTAAATGACCCAGTTAAAGATCTGAAGATTGGGTGAATATGTCGCCACGCACCAGGTACGCTGCTCCTCTGTATCATCAATCAACTTTCGGTGCAGTGGATCATGTATAGCAGTAGTGGCATTGAACAGCAGAACAGCACCAACAATCCATTTGGCAATTCGCTTGCTCTTTTTCTTATTGAAGTTTACACCGAAAGACACCATGATTGCACGCTCGACAGCAATACAAGCGGAAAGCCAATCACCCACAGGAGGTAAGAATTTAAAGAGAAACTCGACCCACATGCAGTTGATCTGAAGAGTAGACCGATGAATGATTAAATTCATTTGAGAAAGGACAAGAAGCCAAAATTTGAGAACGAATATTGTCATAGTCAAAAGAGAAATCATCGACGATACTAATAAATAAAATCCGCATCCAGTTTCACGTATGTTCTTCCGTCGAAAGGTGAGAATTGACAGGATGCTACCCACTAGGCTTAATGCAAACATTGTTGTTGTAATAGCAATGCTCATTTTTATAACGACAGATTGATGAAGAATGGAAACATAGGGATTGATGTGATATCCAATAATAGTGTCAAGAGAGAGTTCACTACCTTTGGTGGTGAGTTGACATCTCGTACCATAGTAACATTCTGCGCATGCACACAGAAATGTTGTAGGACATGAAGGATGATCTTGAAAGCAATTAGCTCCATTTTCACAATATTTCGTCGCTTGACAGTCGTAGGTCATATTGTGAGCGAATTCTAAACAGTTCGCATGGCGTTCATCAGTACACAGACACATGAAAGTTTCATCATAGAAACACGGCAATTCACGTAGTTCTTTGCATAGCATATGATAGTATTTCACACGTCGCCGTAGTGAATGAACGAGCAAAGTAGAGTTCAATATCTCATGAAGAGGAGCACATCGACGAGCGGGCATGACTATCGTTTGAAAGTGAGTGAACGGTATGTAATTAGTTTGCACTATAAGCAAATAGTAATCTGAATGGATTTGTCCAAAGAGGAGATGGAATGGAGTGGATATGTACAGACTAACCATGTTTCGATCTACTGGAATTTTCTTTAACATACTTGTATGTAGAGGATCTTCATTGCTTCGTACGGTTATAAAATGACCTTGGATAGAGCTTGGTATGGGCAATCCCTTGAATGAAATATCAATTCGCGAGTCTTGAAGCTGGCATGTCGGTCCAGAAAAACCCTGAGCGCAGAAACAAGTGAATTTGTGTTGTGAAATGCGCTCATCAACAGGCACACATTGTCCACCATGTTTACATGGATTTGGTTGACACGACGAATGAGTTAGATAGCATCGTGGACCATGCTTGCTCATAGGACAAACACAGATTGAGCGATTGTTGACGAATCCGACACAGTACGAATTAGACGAACAAGTGCATAGCATTTTAATTGTACATAAAGAACCCGACCAGCCAGAATCACATTGACAGAACTGTTCTGACGTAGTCGCGTAAGTAGCACAAGTACCATGATGGCACGGGTATGTACAGCTACCAGCCTTTCGAGCAGGAATAGTAAGTAGAGCTGACAGACGATTGACAGGCAAGAAAGAGAATCGAACTGGCAAGCGCCAGCTTGTTCTGTAGGCTAGCGTTTCCTTCACAAATAGATCAATTCGCACCGAATAGTTTCTCATGGACGATTTAGGCCGCGTTCGATAAAGAAGGTACACGTGGAATTTAGCGTCACAATCACGTGCAGGTACATACAGTACTTGATCATAGGAATGAATGTTTTCCAATTCATCGATAAGAGTGATTACAAAATTGAATACGGTGCGCCGTTCTTGTGCTCGAAAGCTTAGCGTTAGACTCACACGTTGATTCTGATATTGACATGTGCTTCCGTAATAACTTGGTGGGCATAGACATTTCTCTTGGTTGTTATTCATTCGGACAGGAATGCCACGGTTGCAAGACCATGCTCGAATATAGTCGATCGATGAGTATTGTGTGGCAATCGTCCGAATTAGTTGTTGCAATGTAACATTCTTCGATTGATTTTGTTGCTCATTTGACAATGAGAAATAGATAGTTGCACGTTTGGCATTGTCATCGAGACTACATAGCATTATTTTACCAATATCGCGTTGAGCAGCTCCATCTGCAGAACAGAAACCTATAACATTTCCAGCAGAATCCGTATATCTTGAACAGTTCCATTCATCATCACCTAGTGGACAATCTTTCTGATCAATTTGGCCACAAACATCGTAGGTAGGTATGCACGTAGTATCATTCAAGCAGAGATATCGATAACTTTTGTGTTTATCGATGTTACGACAAAATGCACGTTCATCTACTCCACCACGACAGTCAACTATCCCATCATCTGTACGATTTAGTGGTAGACAGATGAGTTCATTAGTTTGAGCAGACAAACAGGGATGTTCGTTCGAATGACAGGGTGAAAGATGACACCCAAGTTCATCAGCACCATTGTGACAATTCCAGACATTGTCACAACGAGTGTAAAGATTACTGCACGGCCATAGCTCGCAGTTAGTCTCATCGGTCTCATTTTGCTCATCACCGAGCATCTCCGTGAAACCGTCGCATAATATAGCAAATGAGATACGTTCTTGCTGTTGACGTTGAACTGACGTGATCTCATCTTGACCAGTGGTCAAACAATGTACAATACCGTCCTGTACCAGGATAGGTGCGATACATCGGCTTTGGTTTTCTAAAGGACATTCAAAACGATGCTGATTGTCTTTGAGAGTGCAACTGTAGCCAATCTTCTCGTCAGAACCGTCAAGACAGTCCTCTACTCCGTCCACGAGACGGTGTGTCGAGATACATTTCGTTGAATTTTTGCATTGAAATACTCGAGAAGAATAATCTGTGCAGTGTCCACAGCTAGCGAAGATTTCACGCACTGTGGATGTAGCCGTACTCCATTGCGCATTAATAAATGGGAGACCCAGTTCACGAATATGAATGCAAGTGGATCCATTGATTTTAACAGTCCGCAGTAGAAAAGGACATAGCCGAGCATTAAAGCACACATAGTCAGGTGCTCGATTAGCCCAGTAGTCTATGCGCGATGAGTTGAACACGAAGTATACATGGCCGAAGAATATAGGATATGAAGGAAAAACGATGAAGGGTGGAGGGCAATTGTTTCTTGCGAATGAAATACACTGAAAAAGCGAACTCTTGCATACTCCCTCACACTGACCCTCTGAGAACCTAACAAATCCTAAGAGGCAGGTTATCGCCGACCAACATGCACTGTTTTCAGTATTGGTTGTGAGAAGTGCCTGTTGCCTTAACCACTGACGTCCATTTTCACACTTATGTGAGCTAGAAAGAACTTGGTTGTCGTTTTCGTCACACTGTCCATCGCCACAAGCAAATTCACGTATCTGACGGCGGCATGTATGCTCCTCACAGCGAAATGCTGGATCCTGGAAGCAGGGTCTCCTGTATGTAATGAGGGATCCTTCGTCTGTTCCATCAAGGCACTCAGGATTCAAAGGATCGTCATACATAAACTCATCAGAAATGCACATGCCATTATGACATCGATATTCGTTGAGGTCACACTCGTTTGTCTCGAGCTCAAAGCACAACTTCTCGTCTATACCATCATCGATACAGTCCATCTTTCCATCACATATCTCTCTCCAATCTAAACATAGTGGTTCTGGTCCTCGGTTGCACTTTAAATGCTTGTAGCATGTAAGATTCGTAATGGTGATCGGTAAACGATTGCTATCGGTCCATTTTTTCTTGAACGTATTTCTTACAACCTCGTCAAATGATCGACCGGTACTGCTCTCAAAGTCAAAGGTATACTGGCAAAATGATCCGAACCACGGTGACGAGCAGTTGTGAAAAGTTTGGTTAGCAATACCAGGCAACGGATTATCAATGTAATTTTGATATCGCTCGGCAAGATCGATATTTGCAGACCAGAACAATATTCCTTGTGCAGTGATTTTTTGAAGATGTAATTCGGCAAAAGTCAATGCTGGTACATCATAAATAAATAAGCGTGTCGCAGTTTTCAGCTCTTCTTCAGCAGGACGCATGCAATAATTGATGATTTGATGCGCGATTTCACTTTTCGGTGGGTACAGAGAATGTATGAGAATGTCATTCGGCACATAATAGTTCAAGCAATCGTATTCAATATCAGAAGCGCTCAGCCAATCAGTTTTATACAGAAGAAACTGAGTATTGATCATAACAAATGACACAGAGATAGAGAAAAGTTCAAGGAAAAGAGTTTTGTAAGTAAAGCCTCGCATCTTTCAGTTCTACGTTTTTGAATGATAGTGCCGATAAATTACAGATGTTTTTTCTGTGATGACTTGGAATGTCTGATCAAGGTAATCAAATGTTCACATTGTCATGTCTGATCAACGTCAAATTTATGTTCTTCACGTTCATAACTTCAAATAGTGGCAAGTCAGCTGCATGTATTATTTGTCTCATGTCATGCATATATATCAAAAAAGTCGTTCGAAGAATATTCTAACGACGAAGAAAGATGACGTGCTGTGTGAAACTTATTTTAATATGCCTCTAAGCACGATCCATCAACATTGTTATTTTTATTATCTTTGTAGATGCAGACACGTCGTTGCTAGACTATATAATTTTTTAATCAAGAAGTACACCAATCTTAATAAAATTTTATAAAGCAGTTTTTCTTCGTGATTTTCTTTTATATCTTTTGCAAATATTAAGAAAATAGACCGAAATTTTCATGAAAGCGACAATCAGGAGGAGCTAATTGTTATTAATTAAGATTTTATAAGCGATACCAATTATCGTCTTCATGTCGTTCATATAGTCGTAAGTTGAACGACAGCTATTGAACGATTCGGGTCGTGAGAACACTTTCATCGTTTTGCGATAGAGACGTCTTTCAAGGCTGGTTCAATGTGTTGACCACAACCTGGAATGAATGCCATTGAAAACATATTCTAGTTCAGTAGCAAGAATACTGGTAGATAAATAAATGATCTAAAGACTGATTTGCCACTATTCTAGTCTATCTTTACATGATGGCCAGCCACAATGGTCACAACCTATTTTTTATTTTATTTTACAAGTAACTGCGACCGTAAATAGTTCTTACAGTGCTAATATGTAAGAAAAACAGATGACAAACAGAACAATAGGGAGAATAGAATGAAACTTGAGAGTATGTGTGTGGGTGTGTGTGGGTCTGGGTGTCGGTGTGGGTGTGGGTGTGGGTGTCGGCGTGGGTGTGGGTGGGTGTGGGTGTGGGTGTGGGTGTGGGCGTGGGTGGGCGTAAGTGTGAATGATGGAAGTACCCACACCCGCACCCACGCCCCACATCCACACCTCACAACCACACCCACACCCATACCCACACCCATCCCACATCTGTTGGGATCAAGCAGACTCACGGCATTTTTTTGCTTTATTTTTTTATTCCACTGGGATCATAACTTCTTTATTGCTTCAGTTTTGGTATTTGTACCAAACTCATTTCGATAATGATTCCAAAGAACTTCAGCATCTCTTCATTAGTGGTTGGTTTCCATCGATGAAGTATTGACCGTCTATTAATCTCATGGTTTTGCAAGTATTGCTGCGCGTATCGATTAGTCTCACGAACTATGAGGTCAATAATTTCGTCCGTTATGAAATGCCGATAGCAATCGATAGGATTGATTGTATTATCGCCTGAAATAGAAGTTACTTCTCCAATGAGTCCATGATCCTCCAGAAATTCTGCGTCGGATTCTGGTTCTATTTCATTCCAAGTATGTGAATCCATGTCATCATCAGTACCTTCTTCATTAGAATCGTCAGATTCAAGGTACATTGCATCAAAATCGTCATCCAGAGGGCTCATTTCACCGAGTGACCTAGCGCTATCTTCTGTATCCATTTCTTCAAACGACATGTGAATTATTTCAAAACTCCGGTCGTATTTATAAACAAAACTATAGAGAGCGAAGAATAAGGGAGAAAAAGCTGGAAACTTCCTTCTTTTTCTCGTGCATATTTTGTATAATATGGAAAAGAACGAAAAAGTAATCCGAGCGATTATTCAGTTCGGCAGAAAAAAATGACTCATTATGTAGTGATATAAAGAAGAGAACGATAAATAACCGTTAGAAGATAACAAAAAGGTCATTAAGTGTATTTATTAAAAACAAGTAACGCTCGTCTGTGTGACTCGCTTAACCCTCGACTGAATGTTTCACTGCATCAGCAGTTGTTTATTACTGCAGACATTTTGCAAAAGGTAGCATTGGGCATTTGCACATGGCTTTGTGCTAGTGTCAACATTAGTGTACACATGTGTCGGCGTGTATAATGCTATTGGTACCGTTGTAATACTGCTAGCTATAACATTCGTTCATTTAATCTGTTACTCTATCAATAACACTCAAAAGAAATCTGCGTGACCCACACTGACACAGCAATATCCTCAAACCACGAAAAAATAGTATATTCGATTTTCAGAGAAAATCAGCAGACAAAAAATATCAGCGTGACTGCAGTAAAGATGCACTACACTTCACGCAAACTGTATTAATAATGCGCATACTCATAAACACATAGGCGGGCAATATCGCTGACCGGTACCCACTACGAAAATGCATGTTTAGCGTAGCTATCAGACTAAAAAGCTATATTTGTTCAAACTAATATCCGGCATACGCAAGTTGAATCAGGCTTCAACTCTGAGTCTTTGTGAGATTAAATAACGAATTTTAAATAGCCGGAAAAAAATTTGACAAGTCAATGGGCAGATGACGTATCTATGAAGATAACGGATTATTAAATTCCATTCAAGTCCACTTTTGATGATTCGATGCAAATTGTATTATTGACGCTTTTCAGGAAATGTTCGATTCCGATATTGAAGATCTCCAACACACTCGTTCTCACACTTCATTCAAATACACTTGTTAACCCTCTTGCCAGTTCTTCCTCCCATGAATCCTAGTAAGATCTAAGTGCTAGAGATCCTTCCAATGGATTAGAAGTTTAAAAGAATTCTATTCAAAGGATTTTTTAGGGCAGCAGCTAGTCACTCGTCGGCATCCGAGTGGGTCGTCACGCGCAACTAATTGCTGTTATCCATCGTTCTCTTCCAGTAATTATATAATCATGCACTGTTATTTAAATTTTACTGGATTCTAGATTTGGATTAGTTTCAAAGCTGCCTATATTTATCGCATGAGAAATCCCAAAGTGAAAATACTTGTGAACTATTCCTTATGCGTTTCAATCCTTTACCTAGCTAGTCAATCTAAGATTTCATGGAGCTCGCCATCGAAAGAAGCTTAAGTATATGATTTCACACAAAAAACTAGCTTAATAGACCATATCTCATACCAAAAAAATTGTGAAATAGAAATAGAAGCTACTATATTTCAATGTCGGAGTTCCGACGTGGCGCTATTCACACTTAGCTACTACTATCTTTGAACACATATTCTCAAATGACTACTTTCTTATTCAAGGCATGACTAATCCACATTTCGACTGCTTCAAAAGCTTCTCTACTCGTAACTAAAGGGTACTAGATTTCCTATATCCAGCAAGATATCTATTAAATATATACGTGTCGTCTCTCGAGTTTCTCCATGTTTATAGGAGTCCTTCTCTACATAAAATGTCACATGTTAAGTCTCTGTGGCACTTTTTTAAGGACCTTGCTTGATGTTATGCAGAAATGTCGTAAAACAGATTTGAATAAACCTAGTTTAGAGGCAGCTATTCGTTCGCCGTCCTTCCGAAGGAACGCCATTCACGGCTATCCGCTACTTCCAGCTGCTTTCACTCACGAAAGGTTGATACCATTTTCAAAATCGAGCCATCGTTCCTATTTAAAAAACTGATGGAAAGTTTGATCCTTTACAAAAAAATTCATCCACATTAGAAATTTTCTTTGGAAGCTTATCAGTATTCAGGAAGAGGACACGTTAGTATAGATTTACCGATAATCTGAAATATTCTGAATAAGTGGACACAGCCGTTGTATCCTGTCAATCTAAATAATTTTTTTGCGTAACTCGCTCTCATTCCTCAATCTTTGCTCTACAAGCACTCTAATTTCATCTTATCTTCGTATTTCTTGATTCATTACACTACTGTCACGTATTACAAAGTACTTGCTGTTTCTCAACATCACTTCTCATAGAACGAATAGATTCGAGATCTGAATTTTGGAATCCTGATTCCAGATTCGGATTTCTCACCCTCGATAACCTCTAACAAAGTTCGATCAAAACGGCCAAAAGCCGTAAAATAAAAAAGTTCCTTTTTTGATTGACCGGTTTCCGACCAATGAAACTTCGGCCAAAGAAATGGCTTCGGATTCGGATTCAGGGCCATCGATAACCTATAGCAAAGTTTCATCAAATCGTCGAAAAGCCTTAAAATAAAAAAGCTGGTTTCTGATTGGCCGGATTTCACACAATGAAAGCCCGGCCAAAAAAATTGACTTCGGATTCGGAATCCTGGCCATCGATAACCTATAGCAAAGTTCACTCAAAACGACCAAAAGTTATAAAATGAAAAAGCTCATTTCTGATTGACCGATTTCTGACCAATGAAATCTCGGCCAAAAAAATGGCCTTCGGATTCAAATTCAGCGCTCTCGATAACCTATAGCAGAGTTCGATCAAAACGGCCAAAAGTCTCAAAATAAAAAAAAGTTCGTTTCTGATTGGCCGGTTCCTGACCAATGAAATCTCGGCCAAAAAAATGGGCTTCGGATTCAGATTCAGGGCCCTCGATAACCTATAGCAAAGTTCCATCAAAAAGGTCAAAAGCCTTTAGAATAAGAAATTTCGTTTCTGATTGGTCGGTTTTCAACTAATGACACCTCGGCAACCGAAATTGGCAATGGATTCAGATTCAGGGCCCTCGATAACCTATGGCAAAGTTCACTCAAAACGACCAAAAGTCTTAAAATAAGCTAACCTCTCTGGTATGTTCTTTTGACCCTGACACAAACGCACACGCATACAACCTTATTTTATTTCATATGACCCTCCCTACAGTCGAGGGAATTAACTGTCCATGAAGTTGAACATCTCGAAAAAATTTCTAAGAAAACTGAATCGGGTTGAATGGGTTAAACTCGTTTCGCAACCAATGGTTGAACAAAGAGTTCGTAATAAAATTCATATACAAATCCAAAAGGCTACTGCCTTTTGCTCCTTCATTAGTAAAATGTCTTAAATGGATAGAGGATTTTGATGTTTCAACCTCCATTCCCCTCATCCCTCCTGATGATCTCTGTCTACTATCCTTATTCCCCGGATCGTTTGTATGATTCGAAGGTATAGCAATGCCGCACGTTCTGATCCTCTAGGTCATAGTGGTTTTCCTTCCCTCTCATTCTTTCGTCCACTCACTTACTTCCTGAAACGAACGATCCCTATCCTGTTAAGTAACCAGTCCAACAAGTTTTTTTTTTGCCTTCCCTTCTTTCTTTTCCTTCTTCTTACAATTGCTATTATTTCTTCTCTTGTAGGCCTTGTTTTTTTTTCTTCTTCTTCTCGGCCGTAGTCTTGTTACGTGGTGTGTGTACGTGTTTACTTGCATTGTACAAATCTAATATGCCTCTGTGTGCGCCTTTCTCACTCTCTTGCGTTGTCCTTTGCTCCTATTTCTCTCTTCTCTGCCTTAAGTTGTTAACTAGTCATTGTATTTAAATCTGGGTGTATTATTAGGCCTTCGGGCATTAACTCTTAATAAAGTAAAAAAACAAACATCTGTCTTTCTATTGTAGATATATACATCTCTAATCGTGAAGAGTACTACCTTGTAATAGATACGAAACGCGTCAGCAAAATTAACTCTGCATTAATTTTTTAAACAAAAAATTTTAATTCAAGCATATTTTTTAAGTATTCAATATTTGACATGGAAAATCAGTTGCTGAAAAGCAAAAGTTGGGAGTAGCAGATTGATTTGTATTTTAGAAATATAGGTCGATCTGTTTCATATTGATTCGAGGACTATGTAAGCAGCAATCGAAACGCATCGTGTGATGCGTTGAACTTCAACATTCTTATATTTAATTTTATTTGAGAAGAAAATTTATTAAGAAAAATGATTCAAAGATGGTACATATTCGGGTCAAAAGATAGATCATGAGCGTCTGTGGATGCTAATGAGGATGGATTGAGTGTTAGTATGTGATATAAGAAGAATATTGGGTGTTAGTGTAGCGCTGGCATATGAATGATCTTCCATTATTCAAAATCATCTTCCCCTCTAAAAATTAAATGTAATGTAATCTAATTCTTTCACTCCTATTTGCTGCTCCTATTATACTTCTATCGGAAGGAATGAAACAAGAAATATATCAGCCATATAGATAGGTAGACGGTGATTTTGAAAAAGGAAGGATGAGAGGACAAGGAGGATCATTCACATGCCAGGTAGCGAAGTCGATTGGGTGGTGTTAGTTGAAAGTGTAGTTTTTCTACTAATAAGGCAAAGGGGCTGTTGGTAGAAGTTCATCAGAAAAACTCGACATGGGGTTGATGAACGGGAAATGTGTTTCAGTCGGTGGTATCATGTTATCTATGTTAGGCCTTGGCATAAATCCGTCAAAGCCAATCGGTTCATTATTTTGATCGCATCGTACCCGGAAAATAGCTTGAAGACGTTGTAACTATAGAAATAAAACGAACGATTAATTATTTGTGATTTTACTATATTACTGAATGACTTACAATGTGTGGACTAACATGTTGACGAGATAGTATGCTGAATAGTATTTCTTGTAGTTTTTTATCGTCAAGTAATGTACCATCATGCGGTTGTTCATAGGTCTCTGGGTTGGTCGGTATAGGTTGAGGATATTTTCGAATTTGGTGTTCAATGAGAGGTTCTGGATGAACATGCTCGATGATGACATCGCGTACCGGTATGGGGTTATGAGGAGGAGCTGGTACTACATCAACTTTTCTTGGAAATGAACGTTTATGATGAAGCCATCGTTCAATGATGATATCTCGAGGCTTAGGAGGACAAGGTCTATAAATATGATGGATGCGCTGTGCAGGTGGAGCAGGTGGAGTAGGCAAGCGCAAATAATCTACAAAGAAAAGTCAATTAGTGCAAAGAACTAAATCTTTCTGTTTCTCTACGTATATCATTGGTAGGAGCAGGTCGTGGTGGAGGCCGTTGACGTAGAATAAGTGGAGGCAGTGTAGGAGGAGGCCCAGGCCACGGACCATGTGTAACTATTGGAGGTGGAGCAGGAGGTGTAGGTGGACGTACTTCAACGATAGTCCGTGTCTATAATTAACAATATTGATGATATTAGATAGAATAAGAATAGAAGAAGAATGTGTATTTGAATGAAACTTACATCTGGTTCAATAGGTGGTGGTTCAAGACAACGAATGATGATATTTGGTTTATAAACTGGTACTGGTCCTATATGTATTCTCCTTTCTGGATTATGATCTATCGGATAGAGTGGATAGACAGTCGGTGGTGGTCTATAACCGACTTCACGGAACTGCTCTTCTGTGCATTGAGATACACACCTATGAGGAGGAATAAATTGTTGAAACGGTCCATAATCTCTCTGACCCATGTGCATTCCTTTAGATGCCACGTCTTCGTACTTCCATCCACGCTTGCCAGAATCAACTGTGTAGTAGCTATCCATAAGGTAGACCATGATTTTTTTTAATGAGAAAACGCTGAATGATGTGAAAACTGTTGATATGTACACCACTTTATATAGTGGTTATTTTATTTCGAAACAGTCAACGGAGAGAGTCTTTCTCTTTTTTCTACCTTTTCTCTGATTATTAGTGCGTATAATCAAAATTGATGAAGTTTTGATTAAGGTATAGACTAATGTATGTATGCATGTGTTATTTTGTTTTGAAAAACATCACTGGCGTCCTCGAAAAACGAACGAAGTCATCCTTGAATTGATCACTATTATATTGGAGATGATAGCGTACCTTCAATATATTTACATTCTTTCTCTCGTTACCTTTATTTGTCACGTATTTTGTGGGATTCACATAGATTTTTGCAGAAAATAGTAAATGTAAGTTTTAACTTCGAGTTTCGAGACTTCATTCCCCCACCCCTCTCATCTCATTACAAGTCTTAGCAACCAGAATTAGATAATGGATAAATAAACAAGTAAATATATACATAATAGTTTCATTTGCTATCTAAGTCAAAGCATATAATGAAAAAATATATAAAATTAAGAAAAATAAAAGCTTTTCAGTACAACTCATTTGAGGCTGAAATGTAGAACTCACGTATACCTCTCAATCTTATTAAGCTGATACATCATCTGTAAAGGTGTGAGAGTGAGTGTGGGTAAGTGAGTAGAGGTTTTTTCCTGACGCCCACACCCTCACACCCATATCGACACCCAACACCCACCATTTCTATATTTCGTGAAAAAATTGCTTTCATACGAGTGTAGAAAATATTTTAATTTGGTTCTTAATCCTAATTGAATTAAAGTGTCTTATGCCACCTGAAGAGATTCTTTAGCAAGATGGAAACCCGTGCTGGTATGCTCTTCTGTCTTAAGCCACCTAAGGAAACCCTTGAGAAAAGTCGAAACCGGTCGTGAGATGTTTGAGAAGCTCCTTGAGCAAACACGAAACCGATGGTGGTATGCTCACCTAAATTAACACCACAAATCTAAAGTTGTTATTTATTTACGTTTGAGTCTTAACATTCTCATTTAATTGAGCGAATTATGACTTGTATGTAATTATGGAATTCTAAACATACTTAGTGAGTGTCTTAAGCAAGGATAAAACATCGTGTCATGCGTTGAATTTCAACTCTATATTTATTATTACTTTGAAAATTAGTTTCATTACGTTTATGTGTTATAACTGCTTCATTTATTTGAAGAGTTTTGATTTATAGGTAACAATAGTTTTTAAAGATGCCTGATGAGGGATGTATAAATTGCAGTTGAAACACGTCGTATGATGCTTTCAAAATATTATCTTCTATAATTATCTAAACATGTCCGTTGAGTGTTTTAAACAAGGACGAAACACATCTCGTGTGCTGCTTTCAATCTCAAAACTAAATCTTAACAACGTTTATATTTCATTACTACTTGATTGATTTAACGAGTTTTGATTTATGTATCATGACAATTTGTAAACATGCCTGATAAGGACTGTGTAAGCAGTAATCGAAACGCGTCGTGTGATGCTTTCAAACTCTTATCTTCTATCATGATCTATACACAATTATAATTAAAAATATTATTTTAGACTACGTAGAAATTACTTTTTAATATGCGTTTTTTTTCTTATGTAGATGGTCATGGTCTACACTGCAACCTTGACGAAAAAAGAAAACTAAATGTTGATGAAATTTCGTTGCGTGGACATAGAACAGATTGCAAATTTCTAGAAACTGGAAACACATCAGTCTGTGTATGCTGATAATTACTCATATTTTTTTTAATTAGTTGATTTGACAGTGAACACATTAATATGAGCTGACTCAGATCAATCGCTTTACCTTACAGTACTGCATCTTTCACCCTATACTATATGATGTTCGTATTGTTTTTTTTTGTTTACTATGAAATACGCTCTGAAGTAAAGTGTGAATAGATACAAAAAAAAAACGAGATGCATATAATGCAAGTAGTGTGTAATTTTTTGTTTACATGTCAAACTCCACAAGATGTATCTTGTCTCTTGTTGCTCATATATAAATACAGTAACACTATGCAACTCTTTTTATACTTGAAACTAAACACAATATCAAGGTTTGTCCAAGTGAGATATAAGAATGGATAATAGACCATGTTATTTTGATGAGATAATTCGTTTGGATCCCTGTTATTTTTGCCCTTGTGAACCATGTGACGACTTTCGACGTTATCGGCGCCACCAGTTTGTTTTTCCATAAGGGCATATTAGACTCCATCCTCATAATCCAGGAAGAATCTTTTGGTCACCCTGGCAATTCATTTAAATGACAAGTCAAACAAAATATACCCTTGAACACTTTATTCTATATCTATCTATTGTGGTTTATTCTAATCAAGAAAAAGCATTCTATAATTTTCTTTTTGTTGTTTTCAATAAAGCTTAATGATATTAATGTCTATTGTATATAAAGAACACAAGATATCATTCAATTATGTGGATGGAAACTGATGGAGTAAGAGTTAATTTCATCGAAGCTCTACAACCAAGCACCATATCCGCACCCAAAATCACACACTCAGGCACACATAGACTTATTACGAAATAGCTCTGAACTTCTTCAAATTATTGATGAGTTTTGGACTTAAATATAATAACAGCTTGTAGGCATAACAAGCGATAGATCCATCATCAACGTCGCAACACATTCTACCAAACTTTCAATCTTAAAAATCTTTAACAATCTAAACATATCTCATCAGTGCGTTAAGCACGGACGATACATCGTATGATGCTTTCAATTTCAACTCTATATCTATTGTTACTTTGGATATAAATTTTATTACGTTTACAGTTCATAACTCTTTCATTGATTTGAAGACTTTTTATTTATGTGTCATTACAGTTTGTTAACATGTCTGATGAGGACTGTCTAAGCAGTAGTCGGAATGCGTCCTGTGATGCTTTCAAACTCTTATTTTCTACAATAAACTAAACATGCCCGCCGACAGCCTTGAAAAAAGACGAAACACGTGTCGTGTGACGCTTTCAATCTCAAAAAATCTTAATAATAATTTAATATTGTAATTTTCTAGTCTCTCTATAATTACTGATATGTAATAAAATGAATAATTATTTGTTAAATATCTCACTTGAGGAAGACCAAAAACGGGAACAGGAACTGGACAAAGTTGCGGTACTGGCACAGGACACAGTCGTGGAACTAGTTGAGGAACAGGAATACAGCTAAACAAGAAGTAAGCAAATAATTGTATTTCTACTAAGTAATCTACGTACATTGGTATATAAACAAGTTCGATGAGTATAGGAAATGGTACAGGGTATGGCTGTGCAACAGGTACAGGTATACACTATACAGATTAATAGAAAAAAGAATTATCAATGAGTTAAAGTTCGAAATTGTAGATAAAGAAAAAAAAACTTTTTTGTTTAGTGAAAAAATTAATGAAAAACAATTTCAAATTTTATACAGGAGTACTTATCCTTCAGAAAAAGAATGTTTCTTACTTGTACTTGGGTCGAGCAAACTGGAAATGGACAAGGTTGTCTATCAAAATGAACGAAAGAAGAAAAGTGATCAGTAGAATTTTGACATGTTTACAATGACAAAAGGATAACTTACGGCAATGGAATAGTTGATAGATGAGGTAAACATGGATTCATGCCACCAATTGAGACACCACCATAACTGGCCAAAGAACTATTATATGCATCTCGAAATGCGCCACGATAAGCATCCATTCCAGCATCACCTAATCCACCGAAACTAAACATTGTACTTGCACTGAAATTGTTAATGAAACAATTCATTTAAACTCTATAGCCTCTTACCAAGACTTGAACACCCAAAGATGCCCCTTAAAAGCTAGTACTGACGAGGGAAGTACCTGAAGTGTTCCCTCGACTTCGAGCTCATATTTTGCCCACAAGTAGATCTCAATGTCAATAGTCAAAGCCTAAAAGGAATCGTGCCCATGGGCTGTTGAAGCCGACTTATGACCAATTCACTAGATTTTCAATTTCAGGCAAGACATTCATGGAAAAACCAAAACATGGTATTTTGATCTGAAATTTTTCCCACAAAGAGATCTCATGATTATTAGAATCTCCTAAAACTTTCAGTCAAAACGAATGCTTTATCCTTGAGATATTGAATTTTCAAAACTGTTATATTTTCTGATTTTTCTGTGGTATATTATCATTTTTTTTATCATCCAATATCTTACGGATAAAGCATCCATTTTGACTGAAATTTTTAGGATATTCTAATAATCATTAGGTCTCTTCGTGGGCAAAAGGACTAGGGTGGATAAGACCATTT
>CAJNOL010004233.1:0-16649 GCA_905250125.1 Rotaria sordida | reverse complement strand
TGACTGATGATGTTATGAGTTCATAACGAAACGTCTCAATAAAATCAATAAAATGATTAAAACGGTGTCTATAATTCTCTTATTTATATTAGAATATAGTGTTGTACGAAGTAGATCTGTTATTTTTTTTAATTTCTTTTTCAAATTTTTATTACGAACATCTAGGCTTGATTTATGCATGAAACTATAGAAGACTCTATGCATATTTCATGATCATTTCAAAAATACATGTTTCAATATTTCCACACTCTGCTTCAGGGATTTAGATATTGAAAATGTTTCTTTCCTCTATAAAAAAGAAAATATTTATATAATTTCATCAAAAACAGTGTGTTGATTATGGATATAAAAAAAAAATCTTTAATAAAATCATTGAATATTATTAAGATATTATCAATGCCACGTCTTTTTCACATCGGAAAATGGGCTATTTTAAGGTGAGCCTCTCCCTCAGAAACGAACTTCGTTATTTTTCATCCGATTTCAACCAAAATTTCCAAGAATGTTAGTCTTGACTAGAATAGCTTATGGTTAAAATACCTCCTCCAAATCCCAAGTAAATGCACAAGTTCTAGCCGATTCATTACCGTTTACGCGGGCAAGGATTTCACAATAAGGATACGAGCAAACAAGCCCGCGCGGTTTTCAGATTGTAGAGTAACCTTGGCGCTAGGTCGTAATAGAGCCCGATTTTTGAATTTCCCTTTGTTTGATTTTTAAAAACCTTTTTCCGCAAAAATCCACGAAATTGTACCCAAAAACCCTGCTAACAAAAATGAAATAACCCCTGTTGCAAAAGTCTTTAGACAAAATGTTTATCCCTTTTTCAGTCACCTAAACGTTATTAGTGAGAATCAAAAGCAGTTAGCTAAAATCAGATTTTTGTGTTCTTTCCGAATATCTGATCAGAATATTTCTCTGACTTAACATTGATTAGAAATGGGCCAAATCTTTGACAGAGTGAAAAATGATGTCTGTACAAAAAGTCATTCTGCAAATGTTTGTTCATCTTTCAGCCGCTAAAAGTATTTGATACGAACCAAAAGTAGCTCCTTATAGTCAGTCTTATCTGCTCTTCTCTGATATGTGTTCAGAATATCTCTTTGGCTCAAGATTGGTCAGCTGTAAGTTAATACTTGAAAGAGGCGAAGAATGACATCTCGACGAAGAAAACACATGTTTTCCCGCTATTCATTACTTATGTAAGTTGGATTTTGAAGCAGTTCAAAATTGGCAATTTGTAGAGCATTCAATTCTCTATAAAACCATATATGACAATAGGCTTCAACTCAGATGAATAAAAGGTTGTAGACGTTTTTCTGAGAACTGATTGATACGTAAAATAAAATCCTGCCAAAAAGTCAATTTTCCAAGATCTTCTATTTATAATACAACAAATTGCATGTATTTGTTTCGAGATGGAAAACCAAACTAAATAGCATAGTTTGTAGAGCAAACTTCGCTCTATAAAATTGGCTGATGAAAATATCTTTCGTGTTTTGCGTAGAGTAGATATCAATCAAAACACAAAAATACATCCAATAAAATTCTGTACAAACATCATTTTCGACTCTGTCAAACATTTGGCTCATCCCTAATCAATATTGAGTCAGTGAAATATTCTGATCAGATATTCGAAATGAGCACAAAAATCTGATTTTAGCTAACTACTTTTGATTCTCACTAATGACGTTTAGGCGCCTGAAAAATGAATAAACATTTTGTCTAAAGACTTTTGCAACAGGGGTTATCTAATTTTTTTGTTTCAACAAACGAGAAATTCAAAAATCGGACTCTGTTACGACCTAGACCTAGCTATCCTCTATTCAACAAAAAAAAATTTCCCTTATTTATAAAGTCGTTATTAAAAAAGCCTTGCCCGCGTAAACGATGTTCTCGAAAAAATTCGTTTTGAGAAAAACGGAAAATAAGTATTAGAAATCAATTTTTCCGAAAATCACCTTATTTATATATCAATGTTCACGACAGGCTATAAATATATGATCTTAATATTAAGTATTCATAGTCTCTTAGTGATTAATATTAGAAAAAAAACTTGACGAAATGCTAATGCAAAGAGAAAACAGCCTAAAAAGTCGAAAAAGCTTGGAAAAAAACCGTGAAAACTTCTCGTAAAATATGACAGTAGGAGCCAAGTTTTAGACGATAAGTTCGCCAAAATCAATTCATTTTTTTATAAACCATAGATATTCTGAAAGAGGAGATTTCAGTGCATCTTCCTATGATAAAACTCCAATTTCGAGTCGTCTCCAAAAAATTGAATTTTCTGAGGACGGGGCCTCCCTTAAAGAAACATCTTTCAAGTTTACAATAAGACGCTGCTATTTCGAAATATATACAACTCAATAGTATATGATTTTAAAGAAAGTTTTATATTAATATTCACTTGTTCTATGTCATAAAATTCAACATATAACATAGATTTAAGAAAAGAAACTATTTTTAAGTATGAAAAAAATCAATAATGAAAATTATTGATTATATATAATTAAAGAGTACCTATAACTCTATCGAATTAGACATACAAATAAAATTACCATAAATTTATCCTAGAATATCTTAGAAATTATAGCATCTACATAGTACCATATATATATATATATCCTTGGGCAAAAGTCTTTCCCTCCATCTCTCTTTTTTAGCAAGGCTTTCTGTACTATTAAAAGGACAAAACATGATATTGTTCGGGTCAATTAGGAGTTATTCGAGTTCTCTTTTATATGGCCTGAACAACACCATGTTTTGTTGTTATAATAGCAGAGAAAACTTTGCCGAAAAAGAGATGTGGGAAAAGACTTTTGCCCAGGGGTGTATATATATTTTTTTTTTCTCAAAGACTATAAACCGTACATGAATCTTGCTTGAGGCCCTCCCTCCCCCCACAGACTCAAAAAAAGTGAATTTTCGTCAAAAATTTTGGAATTGAGATAAATGCATGGGAAGATAGTCCGTCCTAAGATCTTTCCCAAATAACAAAAATTTTTACTCAACATCTCTTTTTTTTTCAAAAAATTTTGTGAATTTCTGTGAATCCCTATACGAAAACTAAGCTGCTTTTTTGAAAAAACAAAAAATCTTTTTCGTTTTACCTCGGTTTATGATTTTTTGACCTTCTGACGAGGAATTCTCGGTTCAGGCTCTGCCAATATATTCAAATTTTTTTTTCGTTTGTAAGAATACGTCGAGTTGCGGGATACCACAGAGTCCTTTTTTAATTAAGCTTTGTTTTTTTAGTGTATATACGGATAAATTCACGTATTTTTGGCACTTTTTTCCAGTCATTGAGCTTGTGATCCTTTTCTCCCGCTAAAAAAGTAAGAATAAAGAAAAAAGAACTCTGTGGTGTCCTGCATCCAAAGATGCTCTTTCAAACGAAAAAAAAGAAATTAAATAGATTGGCCGAGCCTGGATCGAGAAATCCTTATCACAAAATAAGATACTTTTCATCCTTGTTTGGTTCATAAACATCATGATATCGAGCTGAAAATTTTACCACAGCCTCCTCACTTCATCTCCAACACATGCTTCAAATTTCAACCCATATGTACGTACCTGAGCTGAGATCGGTTGCTGAGTGGGGAGAGGAGACCTTAATGAATCACAATTTTCATGAGACTCGATTTCTTGTATATTATTCAATAGACTACAGAATGCTCTAAAAGATCATATATATCATATTATCTTTATTGATAGATAATCAAATCTGGCAATGAATGGCCTTGTTTGTTTTTATTCTAATTGATATTTTACTTAAGTTAATGCATATGGTCGGAATGGTATGGGTTTTGAAGCTGTTCAACTTTTTCATAAAGTTCCAACGAATATATTAGATGAACGTGTTTATATATGTGTCTTAAATGCTTGTGCTCATGCTGGACTTATCAATGAAGCTCGTCAAATCTGCGAAAAGATTCCATTTAATCAAAGAACGGAACAAATTTATACTACAATGGTAAAAATTTTTTATTGACTTTTAAATTTATTTTTCATTTTTATTTATTTTTGTGCAGGTCGATACTTTTAGTCGTGTTTTTCTTTTTGATCAAGCACAAAAATTTATTGATGAATTTGAAAAGTCTCATCATCCTTCAATTCCAATGTATAGTAAGTTACTTGTCTTTCTTTTTATTGATATATAATCGTGCTTATATATATATACTAGTGTCAATGCTCTCATCTGCTAGGAATGCAAAGAATGCTTTATTATCACAAAAGATTTTTGATCGTATTCAGTCAAATTTTTCCAATGTTGAAAATTGTATTACACCAGCAACAGTTCTTCTTGCTAATACATATGCTTTAAGTGGTAATAAGTCGATGGCATCAATTATTCGAACAAAATTAAGTCAAACAATTACGAAAAAAGTTGTTGGTTGTTCTTGGACTGTTGTCAATAGAAAAGTTTTTGTAAGTTAAATTAATATAAAAAGAATCATGTTTTGTTTTTTGTTTTTATGATTAGAAATTTCGAGCTCATGATAGATCTCATCCATGTTCACAAGATATTTATGCAGAATTAGATCGATTAGAAAAAGAACTGATCGAACATGGTTACAAATATGATGAATCTTGGATAGCACGACCATTAAATAATGATGAAACTGTTGAATCAGTATTATCTGGACATAGCGAACGCCTTGCTATTGCTTATAATTTGATTCAACGGCCAACTCCAACTCGTATTCAAGTTGTAAAAAATTTACGTGTTTGCGGCGATTGTCGTTAGTTGATTAACTTCTATTTTATTTCTGTTAGTATTTCTTTTTTTTTTTATCATCATAGATACATGGACTAAGTTGGTTGCTAAAACTCGTCGATGTTTGATAGTTGTTCGTGATGCTAATCGTGTGCATCATTTCTATCCTAATGGTGAATGCTCATGTCAGGATCATTTTTGAATAAAATATTTATAACACTCGAACATTGTATTTTTTTTATTTTTCTACGTATATTATTCTCGTCTATTGAATACTTGTTGTTCAATTTATGAATGTAACAAATTCTATATATATGTTGTGGTCAAAATTAAAATTTAGTCAAATTTAAAATTTGCCCAGTCAAAATTAAAATTTCAATTCTGCCTAGGCAAAATTGAAATTAGAAGTTTGTCCAATGAATTATTAGTCAAAATTGAAATTTTAATTTTGACTGGGCAAAATTGAAATCGTTCTCTAATCAATAGAAGCAGGTAATAAAGGATAAAGAATTGAGTATAACAATTTTTTTGTTCGGAAATATTTTGTGAGCATTTCGGAGTGTCACAATAAATGAGCTCAATCCAAAAGAAATTCGGAAATATTTTCGACAAAAATAAAATCAGTACTACTGCTTATTTCAAAATAAAAGGCGGGTGGGTATTTTTTGAATAACTTTTGATAGGAACAAGATAGAGACCTGCGGTTTTCACTGTTGAAAAGAGCAGATGAAAACGCATCGAACCATATAAGTCAATGACTTTTAACTTGGACTTTTGAAACCTTTTGCAATAGTTGAAGAAAGAAATGCCTTAAAAACAGGTCTGATTTTTTCAGGAAAAAACGGAGAAAACTCAAAAAATGAGTTTTTTTATAGAAATTGTTGGCAAAGTGGACTAGAATTGTCAAATATAATATCTAGAACTCTCAAATCAGTAAAGCTTTGAATCAAGCCTTATATATAGTTTTGTATCGCGTCAGCTGCTGATTCTAATCCACTCCTCAAACTTTAAAATTTGTTCTATCTTCATAGAGCAATGGTCTAGTCTTTCAAGATGACCATAGATCACTATTTATTTATGAAATAAATCTCAACAATTTTATATGAATCGATGCGCTGGACAGGTCTCTTTCCAATGGTGAAAACCGCAGCTCTCTACCTTGTTCCTATCAAAAGTTATTCAAAAAATACCCACCCACCTTTTATTTTGAAATGGGCAGTAGTTTTATTTAGTTTATAAGAACAACTATCTCTTTCATAAGACGTTTGGTCGAGCAAAAAACGGTTGAGCGACGATACGGGTGATGCTTCTTTTGTTAGCTCTTCTTCACACCCTCATCCTCACCTCATTAGAGTCCACCGAGTCATAGATATTGTAGACCCGAATTTGGTTGATTGAAGCTTCCAGGAACTCGAACCCAAACTCAATTGGTTTAAGTTTTCTAGGAACTTTCATTCATGGTAATAAGGACTTCAAACATTCTTCTATAGTTACGCAAAAAGTGAACTCTTCAGACTGCACTGGAGTAAAGGTACTTAGTTTTCTAATGTGATCATGATTTTTGAAATACTCTATATTATAGTCTATCGAATCGAAGAATTTCTAAACCCAGACTCGAATTCGGGCCCGACAAACTTGGAAATTTTTCAGACCTAGACCCTACCCGAGCCTGAGCGAGCATGGATCCGGATCCAAATGGACCCGATGAGCTCTGACTCCCACTTACACTCTCATCCCACACACTATATTCATCTTCTTCTTTTGATTAGAAAACGATTTCAATTTTGCCCAGTCAAAATTAAAATTTCAATTTTGACTAACAATTCATTGGACAAACTTCTAATTTCAGTTTTGCCTAGGCAGAATTGAAATTTTAATTTTGACTGGGCAAATTTTAAATTTGACTGAATTTTAATTTTGACCACAACATATATATATCTGTCATAAAGATTGTATATTTTCTATGTGAAAACACGTCAAACATAGCCAAATCTTTCTGTCATTTATATCCAATTTTATTTGTTCTACTTGATATTAGTATTAGATTTCATTTAATATTTAAAAAGTTTCTAAGATTTAACACATTTTGATGAAAAGTTTAATTTTCTTACAATTTTTATCAAATTCTGTTCAACCTTAGATCTTTTTTTTTTCAAATTAGTCGAAGTCTAGTACCAACATCGAATAGAACAAATATGATTGGTTATAAAGGACACAAAGATTTGATCATGTTTGACGATTTCTCACACTGAAAATCGTTAACCTTTGTGTAAAATATACAATATTTGGTGATCCTTAGTTCACTCCTTCCGGTTTTCTCCAAAATAGTTGCAAAAGATTAAAGTAAAAAATCGTATAGAACAGACTACGTTTTTTTTTTGGTCTACCTTGATATTCCTCCGAATGTCTGCAGATATCAATCGTCTTCGAATATTTCAAGTTCATGGAAGGATCTACTTTTCATCAATGTGTATTATAGTAATATATTTTTTTAAATTGATCTGTTACTCTCTTTCGTCAATATTTTATGAGAAAAAATGTCCAACTATTCAATCAGTTTTACCTTGAAACTATTACCATTCACGATTGACATTTTATCTTTATTTCACTTTGAAAAATTAAGATAGTTAATTGTATTTTATTCAGTTAAGCAAACTATGTAGATTTTATCAGAAAACTAAAATAAAGTAAACTGAATTTAAATACTTACAATTTAATATTGACTTTTTGTGGCTTACTATCATACATATTGATAAAATTCCATCAACCATTTTCACCGTATGATATTCAATTATATTATCAACAATTAACTTTAGGTATTCTAATTCGGTTTACTTCACTCTAATAGGTTAAATATATGTATTTAACTTTAACAAGTAATATATACATATACATTACTTTATCGATAAAATAAAACAAACTAATTTACTTTAATTGTTAAAATGTTGGTCCTACTGCCTATTCGATCAGCCATAATGAGTAATAAAAAGTCTGTTTTAGCCTGGTTTCCAGACTTTCGCTCACTGACCTCTACTTGTTTTACTCGATTTTTATTCTTGGAGTATCGAGTTTATGACAATCTCCATAATTCTATGTCGAGTTCAACTTTTGCCTATGAAGAGAATTTTTTGTTACTAGAAACTCTCTAAACTTTTCATGCTATGGTTCATTGTTTGCTCGATATTTATTAACAGACAATCTATGAAAGAGCCAAAAACAAAAAACAGACATTCATCAAAGTTCTAATTTTTGATTTTTTTAAAATGTGTATTTGAAAAATCATGATGTTAAACTAGTTAAGTTAAACTTTTAGCCTATTTGGATATTTTATGGTAAAGTCAATTTAGATCGATATTTTAGTACTACTTACTATCCAGGAATTACTGACAAAATCTTCAATAAATATCTACTAGGATTAAGTTAGAGAAATTTTTCATGTAATATATCAAAAAATTAAATATGAAAAAGTGAAATGAAATCAGTTATTTCAAATATTATATATCATCTATATACTTGAGTTATGTAAATCAATACCAGTGAGAAAGATAATACTTTATCAGTTAATAATGGTTGATATACGACAGTCTATCTGCTCTTTTTTTTTTTTTTTTTTTCGTTTTTGTAAATGGAAAGATACTATACTGAATGAGTTTCTAAAATGTTGTATAACTTTTTATTTTCTAAAAAAATGTAAAAAAATATTAGAAAAAAAGCATCTTATCTTTGGGATGAATCTGGTTGTCAAACCTGTCTTCTATATAGTGATTTATAATAGTTTTTTTAATGAAAAAAAGAAATAAAAATTTTAGTGATTTTTATTGCTACAATTCGATTATCAAATAAAACTAGATGGTATTCGAGCTTCGCTTCGAATACGAAATGCGGAGCGAAGCACACGTGCCGACTATTCGAACAACAAATTTCGAATCGAAATCGAATAATCGCTGAACGTATCATCTTTAGGTAGTTCACGCAATCTGTACCAGCGTTCTACGATAGTCCAGGATATTTCTAAGTAAAGTACAATCAACAAAAAATCATCTTTATCAAACAGCTAATCTCATTTAGATTCGAAATGAAATGTGTTCATTATAAAATTCATCACTGTAGAAACTCTATGAAAGACTATCAATAAATTTCTAAACATTGTTTTCTATTGATCAATTAATTATGAGTGTGAGTGTGGATATAGTACTGCGATAATTAAACAACCGCATCGACACCCATACACCCATACCAACATCCACACCCTTCTTTGAAATGATGAAATATGTTATTTTGTTCTTTTTGTTCAATGAAATAAAATCTGATCTAAAATTCCAAATTCGACTAATCTTATTGTTAATAGAGGGTATCCTCAGAAAAGTTTAACTGAATAACTCTTAAGCAGTTCAAATGATTTAATTGCTGTTTTTTTATAATATGATAGTACATTCGTTTAAGTATTATTCCATATAATTTGGCTCGTACAAAATTTTCGAAAGAATTAGCATCAACTGATATATATAATATTGATTCTTATTTTAAGTTCAACCAAATCTTTGTATATATCTTATACATACAGGTTTTTATTTTATATTTATCGATAAAGTACTTCAATGGAAAGAGATTTCATATGAAAAACAACAAATTCTCCTGATTGTTGAAATTTTTGAAATTCGAGTATCAAAATTTGACAACTTCAATTCGACTTTGTAAATATTCTTTATGAAGGTGTGAGATAAATTACATTTTGTACGGGTGTGGGCGTGGATGTGTTTAGATGTGCGAAATGATCACACTTACACCTACATCCAAATATGTTTGATAACAAAGATGACAAACAGTTATTATTATTATTATTTTACTTTCTTCGAGACTTTCATTATTTGTTAATTGAGACAATGGATCATAGAAATGAACTTTTATTACACAATCAAGATGTTTTGATTTTCACTAAATCAACTTTAGAAGAGTTTAACGATATTTGAAGTTAAATGTCAATATTAATAAATGTGGAAAACTCGGATTTAAATCCGAGATTTATGTGTACTTCAAAAAGTGAATGAGACAGATGAGTCAGCCTAGAATATGTGATCCTAAAAATTATCCCACTAATATTAATTGGCCGAATTTTAAGCCTACAGCTTAGATGGCCTACTACGCCAATTGGTCATACAAGTATTCAATGGAAAGGTTAATTAATTGAATTCAATATATTATAAAAAAATTTGACTATATTTTCTTATCGAATTCAGCTATAGTTTTAGTAATTTTACGTACAAAAATAACAAAGGAATAATTTTTCATACTAGCAGGAATAATATTAATCAAATAATGTAACAGCACCATTCTGCTTTATTAATGACACTTTTAATCATTGTTAGTCTGGCAGATGTATACGAAGAAAGCAGCCAATCAATGAGTTAGGCCAATTCAGTCGTAAGCTGAAGATTCTCTCGATTATTATTATCCAAATTATCCTGGCAAGCCTTTTCTATAAGAACTTGATTTTTATTGACTACTGCTCAACCAATAAGGTTTACAGATGAATATAGCTCAGATTTGAACTCTTCACCTTCATTTACCCTAAGAAAGTCGTTTTTCCTATAACTTGATTTTTATTGTTTACTGTTCGACCAATAGGATTTCGAGGCAAATGGAGCTCAGATTCGAGTTCTCTACTCCAGAAAACCTAGAAGTATTATCTCTGTGATCGAAAGACAGAGCTCTAATTGTGGTCCAATTAGAGCGTAGACAAAAACAGAACTAACGGCTGTTTAATTATTTTTGCAATAGATGAGTTAGCATTCTTGTTTCTTTATGTTTCATATACCATTTTGTAGCTTGTAAAATTCTCTATCGAGTGGTATATAATAGTTGGAGTTTAATTTGATTATGATAGTAAAAGTTTTTTACGAAAGTGAAGATAGGTCGATTTTCCTATAGGAAGTGATAGGAAAAAAATGACTATTTTTGCAATAACTCTGGAACGGCTAGGCCAATCATGCTCATCTTCAAACTCGACTGAGATATTGTCAAGACTGAACTGTGTAGAAAATTTCATTGTAATCGGACTCTCCTTTCAAAAGTTATCGTGTAAACGGACGGTCGGATACAGTGACCGATTCTAGAGTGTACTCACTTTTTGAGTACACAAAAATTAAGATTTAGTACTATATTAGGAGAATAAGTAATGTTTACCATTGTAGACAAAAGTAACTGCCTTTCTCTCTCGAATTTATACGAACATTTTAGCTTCATAGGTTAATTATAAGCTGAATAATACTTTTATGAGTGATATATTTTCGACTTTTTTTTGACATTGATACATTACACTTTGTTGTATGCATACTGATATATCTTTTCATTGGAAAGCTTGTGCATTATCACTTATCTGATTATTCATATCGAAATAGGTATTCTCTATATGATTCGTTCCAGTTACACAAAACGATGAATTATAATTTCTTTTTTTTCCTTCGAATGTAATATATCTATGTCTTGCTCAGATTTGATCATTAAAATTCCATTGTTTAAATCGATTGAGCAATAAGATCTTAGTTATTTCAAATTGGTTCTACTATTTAATAGAATATTATTCACAAGTCAACGTACAATAGAGATTTGAGATGTGGTACTTCTAAGACGAAGTTAGTAAATTATTCCTAAGACAATCATATTTCAACCTATTGACTCCGACTTAGTAATCTCACGACAATGTTTAATGACAGAAATCTCAGCTCATTTGATTAGAATTTTCATGTGAAGGGAGAATCTAAAACAGTTTGTTTTTTGATTTACTATTGTCATAGAATTTCCATTAAAACTAATCGATATATGTAATTATTTTTAGCTTAAATCTAATTTTTGAAAAAGACAAACTAACTATATAGTAAGATATTTTATATTGAATAGAATATAATATTTTTTCAAAAGAAAAGTTTATTGCTTTAATACTAAAAAAAGAAAAGAAAATATCTTTCTTAATAACTTGAGAAGAATTCTTGTGTATGTAGTTGCTACAAAAAAATTTAACATGAAACAATAAAAAAAAAAAAATTTTATTTCATTTAGAAACAATGATCAATTTTGTTCTTTTGTATCAATATGAAGTTGTATGGCATTGTTTTGACCAATTGTCCATGTTCTTCTACCAACATTACTTTATTGAATGAGTTTCTCTTTTATCCATGTCCAATCAACATCTTGTAAACTTAATTGATTAACTTGAAAATTTGAACATCGTGTTGGAAAAATCGAAAGTGATTGAAGACGAATTGATTTTGATCTTCCATCTTGTGAAGGTAATGTTGATATTAATAGATGTAATTGAAATAATGCACCAAAATCATTTCGATATAATTGATCAATTGCATAATCACCAAGAAAATCACCACAACCATATAATATTAAACCATAAGCACCATTTTGACGTTGAACAATTTCAATACCTTGTACATGATGACTTGAATGTCCATGTATAAGATCAACTCCTTGATGTATCATCCATCGAGCAAGTTCTTGAATTTTTTGATCTGGTATCCATTGATAATTTGGACCCCAATGAAAAGAATCTTAACGGTCATCTGATCGATTTCTTTTTGTCTCAATTTTCCGGGTCATTGGTTATTATAACATGGTTCTGGCTAGTAAAAACGATTATTTTGTAAAATATGCTTCAAAAAAACCTTCAGTGTTGATGACTGCCGTTGATCATCACTTTTTATCAATTATTAGTTAGATTGAAATCAGCTTTTTCACCCTAGGTTAGATTGTTGATTATTTGTCTCTGAATATCCAATTTCTTGTTTGCCTTGTGCTTTGTGAATAGAAATGGGCTGTATCAATTAGTTTCAAGCTTATAGATTTAATGCAAGATGAAAACAGCCTGATCAAATTACATGGATTGAATGTTTTGCGTCGAAACGTTCGAAAACGTTTTCAATTAATGCGGACTCCTCAGTTTTTCTAGAGAGCTGTTAAAAATGAAGAGAACAATACATTTTGCCCCCATTCTCACATTTAAAGCCTCCTCCTCTATCAAGAAAATACTGTGGACAAAATATTTTTCGGCGAAAAAGATCGACATCAAGTTACATCAAGGTGTGGATGGAAGGATTTCAGTTTGAATTAAAATATAAAAGGCTTGATTGCTTGGTAGGATACTCACACAACATATCAGCGATATTACGATTTCAAAGATTATAGAAGCACTATGAATATTCATCTCATATGTTTTATTGTCGTTTGCTTTGCACTCCTCGCAGGTAAGAAGATAAGCAAAAGGTGCAACCGGAAACTTTTCTTTTAAATTCGTTTCATATCAGCTGATTGCAAATCCCGAAATGACAATCGATTTTTGAAGTGTTTCCAAAGGCATAATAGATTCTGGAATGACTTCAGATTTCATAGTAATGTCAATTCATACCTGAGTTGCTCCATCGAGATAGGAACAGCTCATTTGATTCAGTCTCGTTTCTTGATTCTGATTCATTTGGTTATAGTCAAACAATCAAGCGTAAGGAAGAACCATAAATCCTATTTGAGCCTGAATTCACAATTTCTGTCTCAAAATTGCATTAATAAAGCAATGTGAAAAGATAAGAATTCTTCACGGAGCTGACTGCGAAGATCGAAAGAAAATTGGTACCAGAACGAATGTCATTTACTGCAAAATTACATGCTATATATTGATTGATGAATAAGAAGGATCTATTCCAGTGACGAAAAATTCCATGACCCGTGTCAATAAATGAGAAAAGAAAATTTCATATGACACAGAAAACAGCAAAGGACAGAAAAAAATCAGTCGAATATAAAGTATCAGAAAGAGAAATATGACTTGCTATGGACCGATGCACAGTTAGATGGAACTATCACGGAATAGACCTTCACCATCCCATGACTGACAATAAAAAGTATAAGATCGACAAGCAGAATATTAGAGGTATTTCAGAACTTTTGGTCTTCTCGAGTGGCCAACTTAGGAATCCAAATCAGTGTATCAAAGACAAAATTTCAAGCGAAGATTCATTGGAAAAGATTTCATCTATAGATACACAGAGAGAAATATTGTTTTTATTTTCTAGCTGGTGGTAATCCCGCCAATTGCGTGGGCAGCAAGTGCAAAACAGCTAAGAAGATTGTGTCTTCCTTCAAGTCGTATGTCAAACAATACGCATCGGGTGTTACACAAAAGCAGCTCGATAAATGGCAACAAATGTTGGATGATGGGTCTCTTCGAGCCAGTGATCTTCCAGCTGGCGTTCGAAGAGGTGCGGGTATCGACGATGATTGTTTGAATATTACCATCGATGATCTCCGTGGTATTAAAAACTGCACATGAAATTTTTCTGACTGAGATACTTATGTCTAACTTTTTGAAATAAAGAAGCTTATCAACAGCTTCTTACAGAGTAAAAAATTGTGAAAATCATATAAACCATGTATGTAGGTCTATGCAAGTGTGACGGAGTCACATTTTTTCACTTTGTATTTTCAATACTTCAATGAAACGAAGCGGTATAAGGCTGAAATATTCACAGACTATGTAAATCAAATAACTCTAAACATGCTGAAAGTTTCATAAGATTTCAAGCTTCTGTACTTGTTTTATACTCGAAATATAGAGTGTGGGTGTAAGAAAGAACTACATCCACACACACATCCACACTCACACCCACACCCACATCCACACCCACACTCATACTCACACCCACACCCACACCCACACCCACCCACACCCACACACCCACCCACACCCACACACCCACCCACACCCACACCCACACCCACCCCACCCACACCCACACCCACACCCACCCACACCCACACCCACACCCACACCCACACCCACTCACACCCCACCCACACCACCCACACCCACACCCTAACTTCCCACCCCTAGCCAGAATTACACCCATACCCGCACCCCACACACACACCCACACCTTTCTTACTGTTATTGTCAATACGTCAAATTTTTGTTCACCCCCTCCCTCACCCTCTTGTGAGAAGCTCCTAATTTATTTGTAAATGGCCTAAATTCTTCGTACAAATCTGGAAATGATGACAAAGGAGAAACTTTTCTTTCGGTGTTCGAGGAAATCTATAGTGGACCGATAGTTATGAGAAAACTTGTCGAAGGCCCATCTTGCTAAAAATATCATCATAGGTGCAACTTGTGCCGTGAAATCTACCTGGAAATTCCTAATTTTTTTTGTCATTTAGCTGAAAACTATTTCTAATTAATTTCTCACTAATCCACTAATTAGTTCTAATTAAGTGACAACCGAAAGAACTAGTCCAAAAAAATAATCTCTAGCCAATCAAAGCCAAACACAAGCTCGGTATCTGACTTTTTCCTTGACATTATTCATACATAAAAATAGATAAAATATGGACTAATGGGCTCCATTTTGGCTGACGCCAGTTTTGGCTCACTTCATACGACCTAAGAGGAAAAGAATTTCGTTGATTTAAAACGGCGCTTTAGAGCAATTCTATAGAAAAAATGGCGAAAGATTATGCTTTGACTTGTGTTGGATTGATTAAGTTTTTTGTACTTTTCAAGTTTGAGAACGCAAAAGCGACAATGAAACACAAAAGTAAAACTTCAATCCTCGTTCTTTGTGTTTTTTTATACGTAAGTAACGCGCTTTTTACATGAATGATGCATGCTCTATGTGTTTTACTAACGTGGTTTGCGTCGTTTAAGAGTGATTTTTTTGCGGGGTCGAAACTGCAGCTTTGGCATTTTTTTAAAACAAACGCGTTTTCAAGAATGAAATGATTAAACGGTGATTTTAGTAAAATATTAAACATGGTCGTTTCTTTTTATAAGATGAATGGTAGTCTAATTCGTAATTGGCAGAATCGAAATGTAATATATACATCTCATTCTCCGCATCTCAATAGACTAACGTGGTGTGATCGATCGTGCTTTGTTATAAACAACTTTTTTTTTCTGACACTGTAGGATGCAGTACTTCCTTTATTATATTCCATTCAGCGTTACCTTCACTAACAACATTGTTTTTTTTTGTTTTTTCTTTTCTGTTATTTTTTTTTTACAGATCAAGAGCACTCTCTTCCATTTGAAATTGTACTTAAAAATAAATGTCTTTTATCATCATCATCATCGTATCCACAAATAAAGCATTCATTTATTCCTGTTCATCACACAAAAAACATGCTTCTCCTCATCTAGCTCGTCACTAATGGCAAAGAAACCTGCAGATGATGACGACGAGTCTAAATTGCTGCCTCCTGAAAGATTTCTCGATGTAGTGCTGGAACCACAGAAACTACACTCACCTATCACGAACTACGAAAATGAAGCACTCATTCCACTCGATGAAGCAGTACGTCAACTTGAAAAAATAATCAAAAACATACAAAGCTTCGTTTGGGTGGCAAAATCAAACTGTAGCCATCCTAAAGATGGTCTGACAATCGATGAATCAGCAGCCATCTACCTGTACACAATGGATTGCCTCTATCGTCAATTGAATGAAGCTCTCCGTAATAAAAATCGACCCTGTCTCCTTCAATTTTTTCCTTATTTAAAGTTATTTCTCACTGCTCTGTGGAAACTGCCAGATGTGAAATGCGTTGTTTGGCGTGTGGTAAAAGCTGATATTGCAGATCAGTTTGAAAAAGGACAGACAATGGTTTGGTGGGGACTTTCATCATGTACAACAGCACTCACTGTTCTACAATCAGAACAGTTTCTTGGTCAAACTGGCGACCGTACTTTGTTCATGATTGAATGTATCAACGGTAAAGTAATACAAAATCATTCTTATTATGTATCGGAATATGAAGGGTGTGGGTGTGGGTGTGCGGATGGATGTGTGATAAGTCTTCATCTACACCCACATGACACTCACACCCACACCCACACCCACACCCACACCCACACCCACACCCACACCCACACCCACACCCA
>CAJNOL010004231.1:0-16675 GCA_905250125.1 Rotaria sordida | reverse complement strand
ATTCCAACCAATCTAAGAACGGGAATTGATTGGAATTGGAATTGGTACATCCCTATTTGTCATCATTATTATTCTTTATTTTCGTTATGAGCCAAAACAACTTTGTTTTTTTCACACATACTCAACAGAAAGCTACGATAAAAAGTAGTTCTTACGGAGAACATAATGTGTTCTTTTGAATCATATATCATAAAGAAAATTTCAACTTAGAACGAGCGTACAACAGTTTGCAAAACTAAGAGGTTGAATAATTTTGAAAGAATCAAAATAACAGCATGCTGTGATTATACCGTGAATAAAGAATCAAGAGATCAGTGAACTGTTGGTTGATGACAATCAGATCATTTTATCGGATCTAATTTCTGAAATATGTACAAAACAAAATAAAGATATCTATTGTTTGATTAATTTCGACAGCCACTATATTTAGTAAATAATGAGTTAAAAATCAATTTTTTTTTGCATAGAAAAAAAAATAAATAAAAATTTGATTTTAATAATTATATAATGATAATTACATATTTTCTATTGAATAAAAAAAATCTTTGAATACTATAATCTCCCACAAGAGAACATATCTCATTCTCGAATGTCAGTCAACTTCATCGCATGACTACACTAGTAGATGTCTGTGAGACTAACAAAAACTTAAAAGGGTTAGTGCCCACATCCTTTCCATATAACGAACTTCGACCGACAAAGTTGAGTATACGTAGATTTAATGGTCATTATATAATTCTGAACATTCAACAAAAATGAAAATACCTTTCTTGTGATATTAAATTTCCACAAAAATTATTGCGTTACTAAAGAACGATTAATCTACTTAGAAATTGAATATCTCTAGAAAAAAACATGTTTAACTTTTGTTGGAACTTTCAGGACTTTATAATAGCTATTAAATCTGTCTGCACACAACATTTCCAATCCAAACTTGTTGTTTTGAGTTTTTCCGAATTATTTTGCTCTCAGCAAAAATTTTATTAAAACAGCCATAATTCTTCATTTAAAATTGATCGTCTTCCAAAGTCTTTTAAATTTTTCTTAGTCTCAGAAGAATCTACTCATAATCATTATCAAAAGTCGAACAATGTCCGACAGCTACATATGTTTCTCTGTCAAGTAATAATTCTTTTTTATTCAAGTGAATACACAACGTCAAGATCATCACCATCATCATTACCACGTGTCGGACTATACAATGTATTTGTTGATGAATTCGAACGCATTGCTTTACCATTATTAACAGTAAAGTTTTATTATTAACATTATATAAAAAAAAGAAAAAATTAATTTTGTTATTTTTTTACTTCAATTAGAATATTCAAACACCATGTATTTGTTTTATTGATGAAATAGGTAAAATGGAATTATTATCAAAGAAATTCAAAGATTTAATTCAAACATTAATTGAACGTCGAAATTTAATTCTTATTGCAACTGTACCTATAAAACCTTTAGCATTTGTTGATAAAATTCGTACACGAAAAGATTGTCATTTAATTACAGTATGTTTCAACAAAAAGAAAAAAATATTCATTTATTTTTGAATAAAAAAATTTTTAGGTTACACGTGATAATCGTTCTGGTTCAACATTACAAAATGAATTAATGGCATATATTGAAAAGTTGACAAAAACCATTACATAAATTTATATTTTGTTGGATTTCTTTCTTTTGTTTTTTGTGATGGCTAGTCAAACGAAAAATAAAATAAACACACAAAACGAAAACTTAAAGAAATTGCTTTTTTTTCTTTACATAAAATATTATCTAATTCCATTTATATTTGACATTATTCTTTCTTCTCTGTAAACTTTCATTCATCAAAAACACAAAAGAAAAATTACATTGTATTATACAAAAACAAAAGTAAGTCTAAAAAACAAAATTACATGTCGACAAGCAGAGATGTGGATGTTATTCAAGTACGATCATATCTAGCTTTTATTGAATATCATTATATCTAATCTTTTTTTTTGTAGGTGAGCGTTGAAAATGAAGAATTACTTGCACAAGTGAAACGTACAGAAACTGGTATTTATTTCCATAGGAAAACAAAAAAAAACAAATCATTGTTTTAATTTTGATTCATTTATTAGTTGCTAAAGGAAAGTGTATTGTACCAAAATGGCTTCCTCCTATTTTGATTATTGTTTTGATTCTTACAATACTCGGTGCCGCATTTGCTATGGGTTATTTTATATCATATCCACGAAGTAAGTTTATTACTGAAAGAAATAGTTTATAAATTAATTTTTATGTTATATTTTCCTTTTGTTTTTTATTTATTTATTAGAATCTATTAAACCATTAAAATTGTATAATGAAAGTTGTACCGTTTTAAGTGGAGAATGTGATGATAGTCGAGGATTATATTGTCCTTCAGGTCGATGTATATGTAAGTTGGAAAAATTTTCTTTTGTTTTTTGTGACTTTTTTAGATGTATATATCCATTTTTACATTTAATATTTAAGGTGAAACAGTGAATTCATATTATAATGGTAGTAGTTGTGTTTGTCCAAATTTAACACATATTGCTAACCAAGCATGTGGTTCGTATTTTTTTTTTGCTTTAGTTCTTTATATATATATTTTTCCTATTAAACGTGATTAGTTGCTGATGCTTTTTATGGTGAAACATGTAGTCCACCAACAATGAATTGTATTTCAAATTTTATATGTAGTACAGCAGGTGTATGTACATGCAATGCAACAACACAATTTTTCAATGGATCATATTGTATAACACAATATGTATATAATGCTTCTTGTACAGAAACACGTCATTGTTCCAATACGTCAAATTTATATTGTTTATCGTATGTATTATGAAACATGATCTAAAGAAAAAGTATTGAAGTATAGATGTAAAAATTTGGATCTCCACAGACGTCTCGATGTGGAAGGAGCTAGAGTGAATTAGCCTTCTGTCTCTTCACTTTTTGCATCACTTCCTTACTGCATTTCCAGAGGATTAAACAAAACTATGATGAAGAAATGTGTATCAATATGCATAGAATAAAGCAATCTCCCCATGATATTAGTACCGCCAGCTAAATCATATTTTATATTTAAATCCTGCAAGGATTGCGCTAATAGCGTTTCTCTTTTTTTTGTATATATTTAATTAATAAATAAAAATTTTCTTGGTATTTAGAAATCGATGTGCATGTGTGTCAAATTATTATTGGAATGGATCTTCTTGTGGTAGGAATTCGTATTTATTTATCTAAGTATCCTTGGTATTTTTCTTTTGTTTCTTATATCAGTGCCGAAAAAACTCGGTTGGCAAACATGTAATAATGTAACAACGGGTGCTAGTGCTTTACCATGTGATGATACATTAAGTCTTTATTGTTATTCGAATAGTACATGTCAGTGTCCTAATACAATGTATTGGGATATTAATTATCAACAATGTGGTATGAAAGAATGAAAATTTTCTTATTTTTTTATTTATTCATATTTATATATATTTTTGCATAGAAACCAAACGTCTCTATGGAGATATTTGTAATGCTGATTTTTATTGTAATGAAACACTAAATTTTATTTGTCCAACACTACCAGGTAGAGAACAAATATGTAAATATTTACTTGTTCTATTTGTTTATTTATTTAAGGAACATGTAATTGCCCAGCTTGGAGTAATGATTATACATGTGATTGTCAACCAAATTGGTTTTATGATGGTTTACAATGTAGTATGTATTTGTATATATATATATTCGCATAAAATCAATCTAATTTTCTCGGTTTAATATTATTTAGTTCAAAGAAAGAGTATTAATGGAACATGTCTTGGTACTTATGCATGCGATAGAAACACACCACTTGTCTGCTTTTCAGGTCTTTGTCTTTGGTTTGTAATTTTTATTTTGTCATTGTTTTTTAATATCTTTCATTTTTTTTTGTGTTAGTCCAACACCAACAACATGGACTGGTTCTAATTGTACATGTTCAAGTGGTCAGACTTGGACTGGTAGTACTTGTGTTGTTGTTGGATAATGATAATGAAAATAATAACACATGTTTACATATTGTTATATCAAAGATCATATAATGATAGATTCTACTATTATTTTTGTATTTCTAATATGAAAGTTTCGATAATATTGTCATTTCAATCTTTTCTTTATGCACTTATAATTGTGTGATAAATGCACGAATATATATATATATATAGGTTTTTTTTCTTTTCTCAAACGGAATAAGGGCAAACTAATACAAGTCATTAAATAGCCTAATGAAAGAAACAGAAGCAAGAAAATTTGATGAGTCGTTGTATGTGTTTCTTTTTCTTGTCATCAATATCATTGAAAGGTTACAACGATTGTCAAACAGACGAGAACGACAACAAAAGAAGTGATGTTGATTTTTCCTTTTTTTGTTCTTCTTCTCCTTCTTCTTTCAGCATCGCACTTATTTATTTATTTATTTTTGGTTGTTGTTGTCATTGTTAGTGATGTTTCCTCGATGAAGCGAATTCCATTATCGTTCTATAGTGTGCTGCTCAGAGAATGCGCTTTGGAAAGAAACAAAAAAAAATAGAAAAAAAAGGAAAAGATCGAGTTATTCTTTTTTTCTTTCTTTTTTTTTATGTGTGGGCGTATATATCTAACTAAAACGGAGGGTGAAAAATGAGATGCTACAAACACACCGGCGACAACATCAACCGACTGTTTGTAGTCGTTGTGATGAGCAGCGAACCAGCAAGTGCATCGCAAAGATGTAAAAGAAGAGAGAAAAAAAATGCAAGAGAGGAATATATAGCGATGCCATCGACGATGGGTTCGAATGTTGGCAGCTTAATTGCGTAGAACAATTTTCATCAGTAAGACCAAACATCGAGAAGACAACCACGCTTCCCCAGTTTCTTCGTTCTACTTTCATAGAGATACACATAGAGCGAAGAAGAATGGAATAGATAAATAGAGAGAAAAGCGCTTAAATATTGTTTGGTGTTGTTAGCAAAAATGTCTTATCATTTGACAGATATTTTACACCGTCAACATTGTCTGAGGTAAGAAAAAACAAGCAAAAGAAAAACAAGAAAAACGAGAAAAGAAAAGAAAAGAAACAGACAAGTTCTGACAAATTCAATTTATTCAATAAACCAGACCGAAGTTTCGTATGCAATAATTAACATTAGATATATATACATACAGCTACTATATTATATACAATTATATATTACTAGTTAAATGTCACAAAAAAGCTTTCAGAGTTCATATACTACAAAGAGCAAAAGTTACTTTATGATTGATAGGATTGATAAATTGTGTGTTAGAATAATAAATTGCTAGCAGACTGTTAAACATATGCAACTAAGTCTTATATTGTTCATTCATGAATAAATCTAAATCGTGTTTTTCTTGTTCAATTACCATCTAGATTTTCATATATATTGTGCTATTCGATGACGACAGCACAATTCATCTTACTGTCGGTAAGATATAGTTTGTGTATCTATATTTTAACACAAAATAGCATATCATTCACGAATGTATTGTTGTGCTGTTCGATACGCCAGAATAACCTTGATCAAATCAGACTCTTATTATTGTAGTTAGTCACTTTTCTTTTTCTTTCTTTCAACTCTATTTCTTTCTATCGCTAATTCTTAGCAATTACATATGTATTCCTGTGTTTTTTTTTTCTATATTTCGCTTTCTGTTACTCATAATCACTATCAACCAGCCGAAAAAAAAAGAAACGAGTATAAAGAGAATTAATCTATCACCGTCTGCTTTTACTATCTACTCTTGTGGAAGTAACGCGTTCTTGAATCATTCGAGCTCATATTTGAGTCGTAATACCATAAGAGAAATATATATATATATATATATATGAAGAGAGGGAGAAAAACCAATGATGATGATCTGAGTTCGCGTGCTCACTATTTTTCAGGATTGTGCCGATAAGAATGGGGACACAACGACGATGTTAAGCTGTCAACAACAGGAAATATGTCTGCCAGTTTGTCTTCCATCAAAACAATTTATTATGGTCGCTGTTGTATATCGATGAACGCCGTTCTTAAATTTCTTCGAGGTGAGCAAATACGATATGTAGTGAGTTTTTTTTTTTACAATCCACGGGGAAAAAAAAGGATTACACGTCTGAATAATTATTTTATAAAAAAAAAAGAGAAAACCTCGCTGATTTCTGAGTGTTTTTCTATTAGCCTAATGAATCTTGTCAAAGCAATGTTGGTGATATCTTTTTTTTTTTTCTTTTTGAAAAGAGAATTTTTTAAGCATTATGTAGATGACTGAATGTATATGTCAAAATAGTAAATTGAGGATTTTTTTCTCTTTTCCATATTCATCAGTCTTATTTTTTTTTATCTACGAGAAAATTTTTTTTTTCTCGTCCATTTTGATTGTCATTATTTATAAATGGAGATTAGTTGAAGAACATACAGACGACAAGTTAACAAAAAAAACGGAGAAAAATCTTATCGTAATATGTTTAAATAGTAAAACATATGTTTTTATGAGAAAAAAAAAGTAATAAAATAGTGTAAGTTCTTATATTTCTTTTTTCTGAAGAAAAAAAAACGTCGATAATGCTGGTTTCATGACATTACATAGTCAATATCCTTATTTTGCTAAAAACAAAATAAAATAAGATGTCTTTCAATCTAGGAAATAATGCAAGTGGATACTCGATGGGCTCAATCAGTCGTGTCTGACGTAGTTTCTGTCCCAATCGATAGTAATAATAATAAACATAATATTGAACAACAACGATTATCTGTTCATTCTCTACCTTTATCAACATTACAAACACAATTAATAACAACAACAAATTTTTTTCCACCACAACGCGTTGAACCAATAGATATGACACGTTCACAACAACAACCAACAACACAAAATCGTACTAAAACAGGTTATATTCAATCAGCAACAACTGATGAACAACAAACAACAAATTTTATACAAAATCAACCTATTAAACGTATTATACATCCTGCTGATCGTTCATCAATTGTTTTCTTTTTTCAATATATTTCAACAATTTTTTTTGGAATCTTTATTTCTTTTCCATGTATTATATTATTAATAGTTCTGTTACCTATATGTTGGTTAATACGAACATTAATACGTTTAATTTGTCGACATCGTTGTACTGTAACACCATGTGCTTGTAATTATTTATCTGCTAGTGATTTATTTTGGTTTTATAATAGTAATATATCAACAAATCGAGATAATAAAAATAATGAAACAAGAAAATATAATTCTCAAACTGCATCACCAATAGCAGCAGCAGTTTTTTTTCTTGAAGGTAAAATTTTTAAGAAAAAAATGATTTCATTTAACAAAAAACATTATTTGTTTGTTTATTTTTCTTTGTTTTTTTATTTAGGAACAATAAATGAAAATTCATTAAAAAAATTATTAATTAATCGTCTTGTAACAAGTAGTATTCGACGTGGTACAAATATTGGACAAAAATTATTTCCACGTTTTTCACAATTAGTTGTTTCACGTTTTTCTGGTACAATGTGGGTTGATTATTCATTATTTTCTATTGATGAACATGTACATGAAATTTCACATAATATTCAATCCGATGAAGAACTTCAATCATATGTATCAACATTATTATCAAATGATTTACCATATAATCGTCCTTTATGGCAATTGTATTATAAAAATCGTTTAACAATACGTCCAAATGATAGTGTAATTATATTTTTATATCATCCGGTTTTATCCGATGGAATATCATTATTACGTATTTTACTTAAACATAT
Source organism: Rotaria sordida (assembly GCA_905250125.1). Classification (NCBI taxonomy): domain Eukaryota; kingdom Metazoa; phylum Rotifera; class Eurotatoria; order Philodinida; family Philodinidae; genus Rotaria; species Rotaria sordida. The sequence goes on along the minus strand of CAJNOL010004231.1, from coordinate 8,903 downwards.
GGTTGATAATCGCACAACACAACTAGATATAAAACCGCGTTTTGCTGGTCAACATAGTGAACATATTATATTTGATTATATAAAATCATATCTATTCGGACATAAACTCATATTTAGTAAATTATTATCGAAGACATCTAGAGAAAATTTTTTTAAACGAACATTTTATAAAAATAAAGCTACTACTACTACTAATAATAATAATAATGTATCAACTATTAATTCTCATACACAACAACAACAACAACAACAACAACAACGAGTTGTTGTTTGGTCAACTCCATTTAGTTTAACACAAGTTAATCGAATGAAACTTGTCACAAGAACACGTATGAATAATCTTCTTTCAACATTAGTTATATCTACTGTCAAATTATATATGGAACGATATGGGTAAATTTAATTATTATTAATAAATGAAAGGTTGAAAAAATTTGATATTCTTTCCAGTTGAAAGAGTAAAAATAATAATTTTTTTAATTTTATTATACACATCAAAGATATTGTTATTTTCGTTTGATTACTTCATTAATTCTTTTTTTCTATTTCATCATAGAGTTTTTAATCCATCCAATATGAATTGTGTAATGCCTTGTGATCTTCGATCAAATTCAGCTAATATAGTTATGGGAAACAAAATATCACATCTTTGTATTGAATTACCTATGAATATTGAAGGTAACATTCCACTTTTATGGTCATTTAATGATAGTATAAAAAGTGTTAAAGAAAATGGAGATTATGCTACTATGTATTTATTTACGCATATCACTTATCTTCTATTTCCTTTTTGTTTTGGTATGTTTGAAATAAATAAATTAATTTAAAAAATTAATTTCATTAAATGCATTTTAGCTAATAAGATTATTAGTCGTATTTATAATAGTGCTAGTTTATGGTTAACATCATTAGCTGCTGGAAGTACTACAGCATTAGCAACAGTGTCCATATGTAATCGTGATGTACGAAGTTTAATATGTCTTAGTCCAAGTATTGGTACAGCTAGTATTAATTTTTGTGTTACATCATATGCTGATGAAATTCGTCTTGCTGTTATTGTGGATCCAAATATTATACCTAATCCAAGATTTTTTACTGAATGTTTTAATCAACAAGTAATTTTCGTTTTTATTTTCGTTTTCCTTCACGATTTTTCTTTTAATATATATTCAAATTATTATATTTAGTTAAGTGTTGTTCAAGATCTTCTTGCTCATCGACGAATTCCAGGTGAAATTCGTCGAATAATTCGACCACCAAAAATGCAACCACAAAAGAAAAGTATCAGTAGTATATCTGATATGTCTGATGATTTATCTATAGAAGAAGTAAAAATAAACAAAAAATAATTATTATTATTATGTTTTTGTTTTTTTTTGTATTTAGATTCAAGCAAAAATGACAACATTACAACAAGAATTACTTTCATTAAAAAGTCAATTTGAAAATGTCGATATGAATGATTCATCAAGTCAAACTCAACGTTTAATAATAACAACAAAATTAGAAGAATTACGACGAGAATTTCGTGAATTACTTATTAAATTACAAGAACGTCAATGTGAATTATCAGGTATGATACCAAGTGATGAAGAAGATGAAATGGATCCACATGTCCGTGTACGTTTACGATCAGCAAGTGTTGCATCTAAAATTTCTTTACGATCAAATGAACAACGACAATTATCAAAGTAATAAAAAATAGAACGAATTTTTTTTGTTATTATTCAATCGTCTTTTTTTGTCTACAGAATGTATCAATTCGAAAGAGATGATGGAAGTGAATTTAGTGCTACGATTGTTCATAAAGTTCCATCACCATCAAAAATGAGTTTAACAGCACAACAAGTAGTAAATATTTTTTTCCTTATTTGAGAAAAAAATGTTTTTTTTTAAATAGCAAGATCAACACGTTGGTATGCGTCATGCACAATCAGTAAATATATGTGAAAATACTCCAATTGATATGCAATCACGAACATCATTAAATCGTCCACAACCAACAACAACATCTCGAACATTTGATACAGCAACGAATACTATTGTACATCTTGAACCGAGTGAAAATTGGAAAAATGGAAATTAACATATATATATATGTTTCCATTATTGCTCAATTTATTTTTACTGTCATGTACATATCAATAAATTGGTCGACTGTAAAAACAGTCAAAGGTTTTGTTTATTTTTGTTTTGCTGTGCATATATTTGTTTGTTTGTTTGTTTTTTCTTTTTCATTGTTGTCTCGTTTTGCTTTTTTTTTCGTTATCATATATCTTTTTATTTTGAATTAATTAAGAACAAGGGAAAACCAAAGAAAAATATTATTAGACGCGTGAATTCTTTAACAGATTATTCAGTTGACAAATTATGACAGATAAACAATGATGAAATATATGTAACTTACAGCGGAAATTATCATATCATGTGTTAAATCGGTTGATTAAATATTATTAAAAAAGCATGAAAGATATGTTTAAACTTTTTATGAAACACGATCTAAAAGGAGTTTTGAAGTATAGAAGTTGAAATTTGGACCCCCTTCCCCACAGACATGACAGACACCGCTGATTACAGACGTGGCAGGCATCCTTAGCAACAACCCATCACAGATGTGACAGACGTTGTTGATATATGATCGCAGACCGCATATGAGTAACATCTCATTATAATAAATGAACTACTTCCTTATTACATTGCTGGAGGATTGTGTAAGAGGATGATGAAGAAATGTGTCACAAAATAGATAGAATAAAACAATCTCATTATGATTAGCAACAGTAGCTACATCATATCTCATATTTTAATCTCACAGAAATTACGCTAATAGCTTTTTCTTTTAGACAGGACAAGAAAAATTCTCCATAGTTATGTTGAATTTTAATTCTTGAACTGTATAAATTTATTAAAATATTAAACAGTGTAGTTTCGAGATAGTCTATATAATATTCCTGGTTTTTTTGAAAAAAATGGACAATCTTAAAAAGTATGTAGAAATACTGATGAAAGGGCTATGTTGTTATTTTTTTTCTTTCTTGATGTAGTCATTTTATCAAAGATCTAGAACGACATTCGCAAGTTTTACTTGACTACGAAATGCATTGCAAAGCCTACAATGATATCAATTATCGGAAAAAAAACGAATGATTGTTTTTACAATTGATTACGAAAAGCTTTTCTCCAAAAGTTATTTACGTTTTACTAGAACCAAGATTTTTTTTTGTTGATATAAAATAGAAATGGCATGTTTTGATCAATCAGCTGATTGAAGTCTGAAAGGAAGTGAAAATGAACTATGGCAAAATTTATCATTAAGAGGACTCTATAAACAGATATTATTGTGTTTCTCATGAAATACTATCAATTGATCGCTTGATTCTCATTTTGATTCATTGTGTATCATCAGCTGATGGCTTTCTATAAGAAAATACAGCGTTCTATTGAAGATCCGAACAAAAATAGTATCGATTTGATCTCACTATTTTCATTTAACGTTTGAACGAATATTGTGTGACTTTTCATGCTTGAAATCATCGTGACAGGAAATACCAATTTTTTATGCGGATGTTGTGAAGAGAAAAATAACTCACGAAGGATTACTTAAATGCTGTGTTTCACAGTGCATTAATAAATAGAAAAAAAAGCTTGTTAGCGCAGCTCTTTTGGAGCTGAAACGTGAAACTCACATATATCCTTAAACCTTAATATTCTAACATATCACATGTCAACTGAAAAATTTCGTGTGCACTATAGTTATTTTCATTGATAATCAATGACAAGAGCAAGACTTTGTTATTTATTTCTTCATTTAAAACAGAAAATTTTTTTTGTTCGAGAGCGCCCTATTTTTATTTTGCATTGTTGCTAATCGTTCATTATATTTCATTTTTTCTTAATTCGTTTTTCATAATTCAACATTCTTATCATTATAATCGTTGAATTAATTGGCAAATAAATTTGTTTTACATATCCATGATATCTACAGTAGATCTTACGCACTATTATATATATTAATCAGCTTACAAACAATGATGTTGATTATCTTTCAAAATTATAACATAATCAATTTTTCAAAAAACCTAGAAAGTCTGACGTCTATTATTCTTAATTGCTAAGGTCTGTAATGGGAGTGTCTTTAATAGGGAGTGTCTGTAATGGGGCCTTACATTACTATGTGTCAGTAAGGGGGGAAGGGGTGGAAGCCGCAAAAGCTTGAGCTTAAAACTCACACTCACTAATTTTCCTCTAAGATATATGTGAGTTCCACAAAATAATAAATTGTCATCATTTGCACTGTTTTAAAAATAATATTGACTTGAGTATCATCATAGAAACATATTAAAAAGCAAAAATTACAAAAATTTTTAAAACTATTCAAATAATAAATTTTCATTTTGAGAATAAAATAATTTCTCTTTTTATTTCAACTCAACGATATCAATTTTAAGAATTTGAATTATATTTTAAACTATTTCTCGCTTTCACTTCATTGTACTGATGAAAACGAGGATTTTCATATTGGCAGTGAGAGAGAAAAAACAAGCACACATTGCATAACGAAATATATGATCAAATATATTCAATATCGATCTATTAAGGTCATCCTCAATACTGTAAAAGAAAAAAATTCATTATTGAAGCCAATGATAATACTACAAGATAATAGTTATTTAAATGTTGTTCTTATGGAAACAACAAATCGAGTGAAGATATTCAAATTTCTTATCGTAAAGTTACTTATCAAGCATTTTGTACAGAATAATCTTTTGATTGAAAATATATCACTTAGAAATTTTGTGTAATATATATAATGTGATACAAATGATTAACAATAGTTTCACTATTTATTTACTTCGTCAGAGGTTTCATTTTTATGAGATTGTAAAACAGAAAATAGATATCAATATCATATACTGTGAAATAAATAGTCAACGAAAAATGACGTTTCTAAAGTGATATTTACAAATATAATGCAAATGATGATGTTATCAATCAATATTTTGATTATCTGTTTAATAGCATTGTCTAATTATGTTCATGGTGAAGGTGAAAGGTAAATGTGATGCTGTCATCGATCTTATTCTTATAATAGATTCATCTGGAAGTATTTCTTTTGATGATTTTCAAAAAGGTAAAGAAGTATTAATTGATGCTATCAGTCGACTTAATATTGATGTAAAAAAAAGCTGGTGTAGCTCTTATTAATTATGCATCAAATGTATCACTTTTTACTCAAATTGGAGTATTTGAATTTGATAAAACAGAATTACTCACACATATTGCTGCACTTTCACATATTCGTACAAATACAGCAACTGGTGATACTTTAGCTTTAGCTAGAAAGTATTGTGAAGTAAGATGTTGAGATTTAAGTAAAGGAATTCCAGGAATTTTTTCTATATTTACTGATGGTTGTAGTAATAAAGGTCGACTAGTAATACCTGCTGCTCAACCAATACGTAATACATCAATTGAAGGTAATCGTTTTGCCATCAGTATAGGGCGTTTCATAAGTTTTGAGGCGCGACAAAATTAGTTTATCTACAGACAGAGAGTAATCCCTAACCAAATATATTTTATATGAGCTTTAAGTACTCGTGACGGCCTTTCAAATGACATAAAATTCAATGATATCTTCTCTTGTAATAATAAAAATACAACCATGAGAATATACTGATAAATTTTTCAAAATCAACTAACAATATGAGTCTCCTATAATCAGGGGCCGCGCGAAAGGTCTAAGATTGGGGGGGTATAGTGGGTTTTGATAGGGTGTAAAAATTTTTGGGGGGGTGTAAAAGGGTATTTAGAGCAAAATTTCTTAAAAAAACACAAAATTTGTTCCAAATCTGCTCCCGTCGCTCAAAAAAAAAACAAAAATTTTCAATTATTGGGGGGGTGTACACTTCCCCACACCCCCCCGCTCGCGCGGCTCCTGCCTATAATAATTAATGATAAATAGTTAATAATATTTTCTATACTTTTTCTTGGCATAGAAGGCTAAAATTTTTATCACATATATATCTAATCAAGATCTTTTATTTTCGAAAGCTTCAGCACTCTAGTTATAACTACTGGTGAAATAGATAAATTTCGATACTCGATTTTTGCATTATTTTGTGAAAATAGGCCAAAGATCGACTATCGAAATTTGTGTATTTCAATCTTATCGATGTATTTCACCAATAGTTACAGCTAGAGAGCTAAAATTCTTATAAATAAAAGATCTTGATTAGATATATATGTGATAAAAATCTTAGCCTTCTATACCAAGAAAAAGTATAGAAAATATTATTAACTATTTATCATTAGTTATTATAGGAGACTCATATTGTTCGTTGATTTTGAAAAATTTATCAAAATATTCTCATGGTTGTATTTTTATTATTACAAGAGACGATATCATTGAATTTTATGTCATTTGAAAGGCCGTCACGAGTACTTAAAGCTCATATAAAATACATTTGGTTAGGGATTATTCTGTGTCTGCAGATAAACTAATTTTGTCGCTCCTCAAAACTTATGAAACACCCTGTAAAGATCAATCTCAGTAGTTCTCACTTGAAGTCAGGTGAAAAATGATGAAAAGAATTTTTATTACTTCTAATTCTAATTTCTGTGGTGAATAAACATTCAATATTTCTTACTTTTTCAGTACATTGTATTTTTTTTTGTCATGAGTTAAATCTTTCATCTATTCAGATCGAAGAATTCGACAATCGGATCCGATAGGATCCTGTTGAATTCATACTTGAATATTAGATCTTGTTTGACCTTTTCCCACTTCCTCCCTCTTGTGCCATTAGGTGCAAATTAATATCTTAAATATAATTTATTTCAATTTATTATTATTTTCAACTGTTGAATAACAAAATTTAAAACAGAGTAAAATAAAAGAAACTACAATAAAAGTTTTAAACAAACATAATGATAATTAAAATTAAAAAAATAAATTAAAAATATAGCACAATAAAGTAGATTAGAAAAAAATACCACAAAATTAAAAACAATAAAATGATAATGAAAATAAGTAAACAAAAATAAAAATTAAATTAAATTCACAAAAACTCAAAATAGAGTAAAGAAAAATAAAAAACGCAATAAAATATATTAAATAAAATGCCATAAAATGAAAAAATTAAATGAAAATAATATTAAATAACATTAAACATAAAGTTTGTATTCTCTGTTGACTGACTTCATATCGTAATAAAATCTAAAGCAAAATAAGATAAAATGAAATAAAAAATAATAAAAAAAACTTTAATTATATTCAAATAAAACTAAAATAAAAAACATAAAACTAATTTATACTCTGGATTGACTTCATGCCGTAATAAAACATAAAATAAAATATGATCAAATAAAACACCACACAATAAAATAAGGATAAAATAAAATAAAAAATTTATATTCACGGTCGATTGATTTCATTCCCCATCAAAATCTCAAAAAAATAAAATAAAATATAGTAAGAAAGAACAAAATAAAAATTAAGTTAAATTTAATTAAAATAAAATAAAAATAAAATAAAACAAAATAAACTAAATAAAATACATTAAATAAAAACCGGTCCTTTTACATTACAGCGCCTCAAGATATTTGGTTGATCACAGAACGAGCAAAGATAAAAGTACCTCAAATAAAAGAAAAGAAAATAAAAAAGAAAATAAAAATCAATTTAAATTAAAATAAAAAATAAAACAAGAAAAAATACAATAAAATACAAGAAGATAAATAAAATAGAATACAATAAAATAAAAAAACATTATTATAATAAAAAAAAAATTAATAATAATAAATGAAAAAAGTTTGTTTGTATTTTTTGTTTTGTTGAGTTTTCCGCCTTATTGTTGCGGCCATCATCAATACAATTTATAATAACATAAATTGGATCAATCCAACAAAACAAAAACAATTTTTGTTTTCATTTATTATTATTTATCGATGTCTTGTTTCATTATTATAATGAAAATAATGGAATCAAAAATTTTCTTCTTGCATAAAATACTCATTTACTCAATATCTTATTATTTATTGATGCTCATGCTGCACATATATTATTAGTACAAAGAAAATATGTTTTAAATGGATTTTGTTAGAATTAATAAATATAAAAAATTGAGAAAAAACGAAAAGGAAGAACTAACAAGTATCTCAGAAGATAAGAGAAAAAAGGTTACGAGATTATAAATAAAGGAAACCATTTGGTTAAAAAAGATAAGGGAAGAAAACTAGCTAATACTAATTGTTTATTGGTTTGGATGATAAATAACACTGGTCCACTTGTAAATGCATGATGTTGCTTTGGAGCCATCTGTCCTACAAAGAAGACAAAGCTGTTAGTGCAATCTTTGCGAGATTAAAATCAACACGAAATCATTACAACATACTTGGTTTAAACATCCTATTCAAATATGTTTCTCAATTCAAAGAAACGATGGTAGCCATCTCCTATTCAAATTTCCTACGAGATGAGCGAATCGTAAAAAAGCCATTCAAATAATCTATGTACTTCCAAACACAGATTTCAAGTTGCTTATATTAACCGACAGAACACAATACAAAAATAATTCAAAGCAAACAAATATTCCAGTATTCCGTTCAACTCGAAACAACCATTTTATGAAGATTATATAATCCCAGAACATTTGCTCGATGAAAAACTCATAAAAAACTATTCAAATATTTCCTACCATTCGAAGCAAATCATAGCACTTGATTACATTACCAGAAACGCTCAATCAAGGAATAATTGATACAAAACACCTATTCCACTATTCTACTGAATTATCAACAAATCTTCTAGTTAAATTCCATGGTCGACGAACTCTCGTCCAATGAACCACTCATAAAAAGTTTTTCAAATATTTCTTGCAATTCGAAACAAAGAATCGCACTTG
>CAJNOL010004230.1:0-16715 GCA_905250125.1 Rotaria sordida | reverse complement strand
TTACTTTAAGTTGATTGGAGTCTGTTTCTTTTTTTGCTTCGACTATACCAACAGCAGTTGTTGTCAAAGTGTCTGTAATTTAAAATAATTATTTATTTCTTACGAAATGTTTAGTTTCATTGTCGATCAAAATTAGTATTCTTTTATTTATTTGATGACCTACACAAAGTAGAGATGCATGTCACCGACAATAAGAGAAAAAATGCAAACTTCTTTCAGGATTAATTATTAGCATAGCTCGATCACGATCTATCAAATTTTTTTTAGTTTTCCTAAAATTTTGTTTTATTCTGCAGATAAATAAAGCTTTTCTGATGGGAGACATAAAATAAGGCGAACTTTTCAAATATCTGACCGTGTATAGCAATTTTCATCATCATCCTCATCCTCATTCAATTTCGTTGCAGAATCAATTACACGATCAGAATCGACACATAAACCTATATCAGATCGAGCAATGTTCAAAACCTGAGAAAATAATAATTCCTAATTTGTAGAGTACCTATCAAAATCTCTATGATAGTTTGTTGGGAAGATAGAATTGGCCATTAGTTTTCTTATAGTTCCTCCGTTCATGAAATTCGAACTAATGCTTTTTGCTGAAATTGTTTTTGTACACACATTCATGTTCACGCATTTCTACGGAACTGCAGGAATACTGAGAAGAATCTCCTATTCTTCTGTTTTTGCAACCCCTCTCCCTTTAACATCTATTTTCCTTTAAGTGCTTAGTATGAGTACACGTTTTGATCTGCTTTTTTATTTTGATGGACTAGATACATCCATGTACATGTAGCGATCCAATAGACAAGATTCTCCTCTTTTTACTGCACATTCGATTAGACAAAAAAAAAAGTATCCATACTGGTTTTGTCTTTTTTGTCTCATGTGGAAACTCAAATATAAACAAAGAAAACTTTGTAAATCAATACTATTTCATTTTCCTTCTATATGAAGTGATATATAATAGTGTTTGACATATTGACCAACTGACTTCGTTATGAAAATTTAAAAAGAAAATTTATATATTTGAATCTCCTTGACCATATGATTTTCGAGAAGAAAACTTTGTTGAAACTTCAATCAGTTAGAGTATGGGTGCTGCAAATAATATAACCCATACCCCACACCCACACTCACTTCTCTACCTTGTTGATCAAGTCCATGTCATAATGTCTTGCCGGTAAAATGAAAAAGAAGCGAGATGTGGTAAACTCGTGCAACGTATATATGTGTCAGGGGCGTGGATGTGGGTATGAATGTTGTTCTCCTCTTCAATTCATACCCACACCCATATCCACTGATCTGTATGATACAACGGCGAAATTATACTTCGAAATATTTTTGAATGGTTCAAAAACTAAGAATTCTATACGATTGCGTCTTGATCATGAATGCGAACTGATTTCTGTCATGAGGTCAATCAGTAGATGATAAATATTGTTTTAAAATAGCCAAGAAGGGATCTGAACTTATATTAATATAATATTAATAAAAGCATATGAGATTGAACTATCTAGGTCATTATTACTCAACAGATATGAGGGAACAGAGCTAGATGATGTTACAAGTATTAAGGATCATGCTAGCTACCACTTTAACATTCTTTGAACACGTATGAGTATTGACTTATGAACAATATTTTTATGCGTCACTCATTAGAAACATTTAGAATACATTGACTATAATCATTATGCTTAGTATTTATTTTCAGATTCAATAAAAAAGCGAACCATATTCATATTTACTTAAATAGCTGACTTTTATATGATAATATCTTTGATTCGCTCAACATTATTGTCATGATATAGAAATAAAGAAAGGAGAAAATCAACGTCACTGTTATCATAAAAAAAATGTCTCAAGGCAATCGTAGGAGGAGATAAGAATTAAAACTAGACCTGATGATAGTAAACACTTCAGTTGATTTGATTTTAACCATCTACTATTTCGGACATCTGAAATGGATTTTAATAAGTCAAAACAAGGATTTCTTGATAGAATTGATAATGGCTTTTCTTAAACTTCTCCTCTTTGGGTTTTTCAATTGCTTTTTTTCTAATAATATGTTAGTTGTTGCATAGTATTCATATTTCAATATAATAGACTTTCCTTTAGTGAACTTACCAATAGGATTGCTTGCTTCTTTAATACTGGAAGTTGAAATTAATTGATTTTGGCTTTTGAATGCGGCTGATTGCTTATACCACTGGATACTAGTATTAAAGTCACCGATCTGCGATGCTAGTTTGCCAAGATCGTCATACAAAGTACCAAGTAAAGGATCGTTTGGTGAAAGTTCTTTTAACAGACGAGTGAAATATTGTTTAGCTAAATCAAATTTTCCCATTTCCCATAATATTTTTCCTAATGTTCGAAGATTTGTTTCTCCACTAATGAGCTGCTGTTTCATATACATAAGAACTTCTTTTAAATCATGTTCATCATCACTGCACAATGTCATATGGATGATCCAGTATGAATCATCTTTACTGCGATTGACGCTGTTTAAACGAAAAATGGAACCAGGCATAAAAAGTATTTCTGATTCGCTAGGAAATTCAGCAAATGCACTGATATCAGCAAATGGTTTTGCAGCAACCATATTAGGATCGGCATCTATTTCATATAATACTGATATTAATTTGTCTCCAGCATCATCACCATGGAGAAATGGCAGAGCTACATTTTTGTCCTTACTGGTGGAAAAAAATGAATTCACTGAAATAACCTGATTGAGACGTCGTTTCAAATTTTGCAGTTCATCACTTGATATCTTTTGTCCTCGATAAACTCGTAAAGGAGTTTTAGCTGGACAGTTTTTTAATTGATTATACATGTCGGAAATGTATGCACGAAGTAAAAACATCAAATGATAATCTTCGGTGCGTAGAGCTTTATTAAGAGTCTTGAAAAAGAATGATTGTCGTGTATACCACATTAACACTTTGTCAGATGAATAAGACTCTTCAAATTCACGAAGATAATTCAATTGCATACTATCGTCTCTGTATTCCTGTTTACAACGATCAATAAGTTCTTTCTTATCCTCTGGAGTGTCTTTTAGCTGTAGAAGACAATCCATGAGAACTTGAGAGAAAACAAATTTACCATTTACACCAGTCATTGATTTATCAAAAAAATTAATTGTCACTGATTCTTCTACCATTTTCTGAGTTTTATGATCAGCTTTAATTCGATAGATGAGCTCATTAGGATCATCAACAACAGCTTTTACCTATTAACAGAAACTCATAAAATAAAGCCATAATTCTTCAGAAAAATTTTACTTTTAAAAATTTCTCAGTCCATGGTTTGTTACTTTCTTTATCGCCACAATACACATAGATTAATATAATTTGTTTAAGTTTATGAACACAAGGAACAATTTCTTGTCCAAATCGACCACTAACAATCATTATTAATCGATCTTTCTGTGATTGTTCTTCAATATATTTCTGACATTGTTCTATATCTTGAAACATCTCAAAGCGTTTAATAATAGAATGTAATTTTTGTTTTGTATCTCGGTTCTCTTCAGTGTTCACGTTAGCATCGAGCCAGATAAGACAAAACGTTTCGATATCTGGATCGTCGATCTTTGTATGAAGGTCATCCATTGGTAGAGTAGGAGTGGCCATGTTTATCAGGCAACTTGAATAGGATAGAAGTTATGAAGGCTGTCGTTCTGATCTAGTTTTCGAATGTATGAGTATCTTTTTGCAATCTGAAATGAATGTTAAATGGTCACTTTTATTATTTTATTTATTAGTATGTATGATGCGATGCAAGAGAATGGAAGAACAAGATGCTTGCATTCGTCGGAGACAGTGATTTTCTTTTGATCTTTAGATTTTACCAGTAAGATTGTTGAATTGAGATAATTTGAAATGTTTTTGTTCAGTCATGTAAAATGAATATAAACCAGATGATGTCATCTCAGATTAAGTTGAGCACTGTCAGTTGATAGTGTGTAAAATTTTAATTACAATCGGTATGAATTATAATCCTCATTTTTTATTACAAAAATATCAAAATGTGGATTCTAGTTTCCATTCTCTAAGTATTACTATTAAAGATCTTCCATCCAGATTGCTGTCAGAAGAATAGAAGATCTTCTTTTTTCTTGAAATATTTTCTAAGGTCGAAAATATTTCACAAAAAAAAAAGATTTGTCTTCATTATATCTGAATGGAGAAATCATTCTCTTCGCCTATGACATCTACTCTTGAGAAGAAGGAATCTTATCTGTATATGAAGCTCCTTCTGTCGATTATATTGATTTTAAACCTTCGATGAAATTCTAATTATATTTTAGATCGATGTACGAAATTAACAACAATTGTTTCACACGGTATTTAATTTCCGAATAAGGATAATACACTGATTGGACTCACGTTATTTGAAAGGAAACAAACGAACGAATATACTATTTATGTTTATTAAAGATTGCAAGAAAATCTATTGTTATTTTCAAAATTAAGATATATTTCCAGCGGAAAAGAAAAAAACGTCATCTAATGTAGACAACGATCGATATTTCTTTTTTCTTCGACTAGAACTTAACATGAGCTTGCAGATGTTGCTGTTAATTCCAGATGATACAAATGAAAAGAAAGTTTTTTATTCGATGCACACATCATCGAAGAAGTTTATGGTTTGCCCGTACTTTTAACAAATCTTTTTGAGAAAAAATTGTACAAAGAGGGGGGAAAATTCCTTGTAGATGAAATTTATTCCTGAGAAGTGAAAAAAATGTAACACAATGACTGTATATAATTTCATTATTAAAAAAACAACGATGTTTTGTTATCTCAGAACTTCATTTCACTGGAAGACCCATTCTTATCAAACGAAATTATAAATGATTCTATTATTTTTTTTAGATAAAAAGAAAGAGAACGGCTGTGACAGAGTTGTTCTTCACAAATAAAAGCTCTCATATGTATACACATTTCGTCAAAACACCATTTAGGGTGTGAGCATGTGACGTTTATTGATGTATGCATCACTGTGGGCATTGCTAAGGTGGTTAACTTGTTCTCACATCTCCATACTCACACTACTGCCTTCATGAAAAGTCCTAAAATTCTTGACGAGGAACTATTTTGTTGTCAGTAGTACACGACCGATTGTGAATATGAATGCAGAATGTGGATCTTCTCATTCATCTATGCCTTTCACTCCACCGATAGACGTATATACACACACACAGATGTCTGTCTTATCTAATATTTTCGCTTCCATTCTGACGCATTGGCGCGTTGTTCCATGTCTCTTACTCTTAAATAATGCATTTTTTGTCTGATTCGAAAATTTTCACCGTAATCTCATCAATCCTTATCAACTTCAAAGTTTGGTTTTCATACATCGATGTTTAGCTATGTGACCAGCAGCTTCTCTCTCATCCTAATAGAATGATATTTACGAAAAGATATTCGCTATAGTCATCACAGCTTGCTGGGTAATTCCAAGATCATCATTAACAACTACATTTCAACAGTTCAACAGCATCGGTCTAATAATTTACTTTCTCTAATGAGATGTTCAATCACATTATACTGATAGTTCGATTGTAATCTCTAAAATTAGTTAATATGATGAATTGAATGGGACAAAAGGAAGTAAAGTAACACTATAATATGTAGAATACAGCTTAGCATTGTCATGTATAAAAATATTAACCAAACGTGAGATAAATACAGAAAAGTAAGTCAACCAGAGGGAGCTAAGTGGCAAATATATATATATATATATATAAATCGGTCGATCTGCTACAAGAACAATGCATCATGAATTTCGATTCTATGGTTTCCTGCATCCTTTCTAGTACTTTGATCATATCTGCGCTATGTACTTCTGCGGCTGTAAAATTACTTTAATTTATTTTTCAAACCATTCTTACAAGTTACTCACCACAGTAAGAGAATTTTCACTGAAATAGTCGTGAAAGCTTCAATGGCACGTTTGTGTCGATTTCAGCTTATCTTATGTATGTAACACGACTTGCTCTTTCTTCTTGAATGCTTCGTGTGTCACTTTTGGAAGATAACAACACTTTAATTTTCTTATCTTTCATTTTTTTTTGCTTTATTTCAATATCTTTCCATCATAAACTTTGTTGAGAACGACTGTATTTATCAAAAGAAAAACATTGAAGATAAGTAACACAACATAAATGGATCCAAATAACCAAAAACAAAACGTTCTCGTGCAAGCAAATTCATTTTGGGGTGTGGGTGTGGGTGGGTGTGGGTGTGGGTGTGGGTATGGGTGTGGGTGTGTTGGGTGTGGGTGTGTGTCAATGAGAAGAGAAACATCAACACGCACATCCACCCACACCCACCCACACCCACAACCACACCCACACCCTCTTTCTAAATAATAATTCATTTAAAAATAATGCAAACAAGACTTGGTCTAGCTGCTCTGGATCAAGAAGAGTTTTTTATTTAATTAGTTCTATTCCAAAGAATTATCTTTTGCTACTTGTGGAACTAGTTAATATCAAATAAATAGAATCAAGCTATACTAGATGAGAACTGAAATTTTTCTTGTTGACTTTTTCTAAAAATAATTAATGGATTAATTGTTGGTTTACATATTTTACATTCTAAACCTAAATATTACTCGATTTAGCACAATTTTTTACCATAAAATTGTAATCACTATTGCCATTCTCTGATTCTTCTTAGCTCTTGTTTAAATGTTGAAAATGTCCTATTGAATTAGACTGAATAGATCTGTCTTCAACTGTTAATCAACTGTTCATTTATTTACTATTGTGTCGCTTTATTTGACTTGCTACATAGCAGATAAGATTGCGAGACAACGTGGTGCGTACTGTCCTGTTTACCGACAGGACAGAAGAAAAATTTTAGTTGTATCTTGTCCTACGGGACAGGATACAAGAACAGATCTGTCCTTTGCTGAACTCTGATTTAGAAGAGTCATATTTTTCTTTTAAGAAAGAACGAGAATATTAAAGATGTTGCATCAGTTTCTGAAAAACTCCTATACCTAAGCCATTGTATGCTTTCATCTAGTGTAAAACACATGAATTTATTTTTGAGAATTCAATAGATACAACATTTTCAGCGAATGTAGATTCTATATCATATTTAAAAAGAAAACGGTTTTTGATCATGTAAAATGATTTTTGACTTAAAAGTCAGGATTCTTCAACTTTTATAAAAACTTTTCATTAATTTTAGCTTGAATTTGATCGTGATCAACAAGGCCAACGTATTTCTCTTGGTCAAGGTGCATATGGAAAAGTTTATCTAGCACAAGATCGTATAACATCGAAAAAATTTGCTGTAAAAGAAATTCCAATGCGTAATCCATCTCATACAGAAGTTGTTGAAAATGAAATCAAAACATTATCAACACTCAATCATAAAAATAGTTCGTTATTATTTTTTAAATAAATAAATAAACTTCTATTATCTGTCTACTAGTTGTTACTTATTATGGTACATCTATTGATTCGACAAAAACAAAAATCATTTGTCTTATAATAAAATAGATTAATTTTTTTTCATTCCAGTGATAGTCTTTTAAAATAGATTTCTAAATTAGGACAACTTTCGGAAGCATCTATTAGAAATTATACTCGACAAATTCTTAAACGTTTACAATATTTACATGGAAATCATATTTTACATCGAGATATTAAATCAGCTAATATTCTTATTAATTCAAGAGGGTAATCAAAAATAATTTAGTTTAATAAATTCATTTCTATATTTTATACAGAGAAATCAAAATTGCTGATTTTGGTACATCGAAACGTCTTGCTGGTCTTCATCTTTGTACAGAAGAAAATGTTGGTAAGATAATATGTAACGAGTGTCTTTCAAACACTTGCATTCTTGATATTTTCAAAATTTCTTCTCTACTTTTCACTTGATTGAAACATCTATTTTATCAAAAGATAACGCTTGAAATTTTATTCAAAACCGCGTATGATACAATCCAAAAATGGCTATAGATATATTTGAAAAAAAAAAGATAAAAAGCAAATGTATGAAAATAACCGTAAAAAATAAATAAGAAAATGTTGATGGGTCCGTTAAGATTAATCGTGATTACAAAGCGAACAATTCATTTGTAGATAAAAATAATCGTCTGCACTGGTTCTCTCAATTCGTCATACCATCCCATTCGAATAAAAGTGAATGTCTCCAAGATGAAATGGCGTCTACTTTTCAAGAAATGGATGTCAACAAGAAAACTGCCTATTGAAACAAGGCGCGTACAATTTGAAGATCTTGGAAATTGCCCATAAAAGAAGGTCACAGAGTTAACCATGATTGATCTGCACAAAAACGAGTAGGCTTATTTTGCAAATTGGATGTTAGCAGAATATTTTTAAGGTTCATATATATTACCTCAGTGAAACATAGTGTACAGAACATTTTCGTGCATTCATGTCGAAGAATCATTATTTAGCAACTTTGCTTGATTTAAATCCGTTAGATTATAGCTTATGAAATGAACTGGCTGAAACTATGAATTCGGTCCACATAACAACAAAAGCAATATTGATAAACGAAATAAACCGTTCTGTCAAAAAAGTTGGAAAAAAGAAAAAAATTTACATTCTGTACTTGACTTTACTGTACGATTACGTTTGATCTAAAAACAATGAAGAAGACTATATTCATTAAGTAAAGTATACCGCTTTGTCCAGAATTTCAAGCACTATTGCTTAATAAAAAAAGAAATTTTGAAAATACAAAGAGTGTAATTATTTATGGGTCTCATGTTATATAACAACTATAAATAAAAACTTATCTTTTTAGGAACTCTTCAATATATGTGTCCTGATGTTGTTCTTGTACCTCCAATGGGTTATGGATCAGAAGTAGAGAATTAAAAAGAAAGAATATAATTATTTGACTTAGCTTTTTGTTTCTTGTTATGAATTTAGGTTGATATCTGGAGTGTTGGATGTACAGTTATTGAGATGGCAACTGGTAAACGACCATTTCATAATGTCGCAAATGGTTATGCACTTTTATTTAAACTTGGCAAAGAAAAACAACCACCTGATATTCCATCTGAATTATCTGATACAACTAAAGATTTTCTAGCCAAGTAAATAAGAATATATATTGGAATTTAAATCATTAAAATTTATTTTTCTTTTTGTTTAGATGCTTTGAACCATCGCATAGACGTCCATCAGCTAAAGATTTATTAAATCATCCACTTTTCAAGTATATTTTCACCTTCGAATGCGTATCTTAAAATAGTAAAAAAGATAAACGAAATAAGGTGATGTAAGTCGTTTGATAGCTAAAATAGGTAAGTCTCATCTGTAAAGGAAAGATATATTTGGAAAAAAACAACGTTTCTTGTTTATATTTTGCACCGTAGAGATGTGGACTCACGAACTTTTGACTCATGAATAAGATAAATTGAGTGCTTTCATGGTTATCTGGTTAAAAAAAAAAGTTATAAGTATAGAATTTGGGAGAAAGTTCTTAGACAGAAACTTCTTTGAAAAGATGACCTGACCCTCAACTACAGTGCGTATATTTGTTTTCGTTAATACAGAGTTTTTTATTTCTCGTTATCCCTTTATGAACTCATTGTTAGTTGACAATCATCTACGTGATTTTTATTGATGGTATATCTACATACTGTGAAATGTTTAGATAAATATAGGTATAACAAAACTCTTATTTTCTGTAAATAGAATGTTGAAAATATATTCTTTTGATTTGTTCTTGAAGAAGTAAAAAAACAAAAGTTTCATTCGTTGAATGATCAATTTTAAAATATGACTAGGAAGAAAGATTGTATTGTTCAGATTAATTAAAAATTAATCGAATTTGATTATTAGATAGAGAATAGAATTCATAAACGATCTAATGAGAAGATCAATTAGGAATTAGTTCTATGTTAAACAAATTTTCATTTTCTGCGACTTTTATTTTATTAAATGTGTAAGTCAAACTACGCGCCAATAAAACATAGAATTTCATGTTCTGATGGATGGGGCAAAAGTTCTGTATTACTTTTGTTTTTGATACAGCACTGTAATGGAATGTCGTAGAGATCTCATCTACTTTTTTGTTAGAAAGAGCAAAGTGTCTAGTGCAAAAATATACAAAAGAATTTGATTGAAAATGTTTGTTCCGAGCCACAGAAACTTCAGAACAAAAAGTATCGAAAAACGATTCCGCAACTTTGGTAAGGATTTCTTTATCCGAAAATATTTGTCTGAGGTTTTCTTTATCACCATGTGGTGTTTTCGAATATCGTATATATACAATTGTTTATTACAAAGAAAGCTTTCGTGTGATATTCGAATAATTGGTCTGGCATACAATAAAATAAACAGAAGAGTATTTAATTAAAACAGATTAATTTTACGAATTTGTGTTTTACTACGTAAAATCAAATGTTTGGCTGAATATCTCAAAGAAAATCTGTATCCTATTTCAAATGATCTCGTGCAATTGATGACTCATTAAGCTATATTTTTCATATAGAATATATAGTTTCTGGAAATCTCTCTGTCGGAATAGAATTTATTTTTTCGAATGCGATCGACAGTGATGAAAAATGTAAATACCAGACGATATCACTAAAGCGTTCATTATAGTCATTGTAAGAGGTATAGAAGTTTTCTTTTTTTCGTACCACAAGGCTTCACTACGTGTACATTGTAAAATTCAGATTAGAGGAGTAAAAATATGATTGTTATAATAAATGAACTATTTTCCAAGTTCGAAAAAAAGTTACGGAATCGTTTTACAGTACTTTTACTTCTAAAGTTTGAAGGATCGGGTCATCCTTGTGCAGAAACAACTCTTTCTTTAATTTATGATATATGAATTATTATTAAGTAACAAATAAAATCTATACGAATTCCGATATAACACAGTAATGGAAATAATTCATTCTTATTTCAAGGTGTTTCAATTTATAGCGATTATAGAAATTGTAGATATTGCAATATTTTATTTCACGATTTTTAACAAAATATATCTTTATTCAATAGCACCAGTAGATATCAGTTAATCATTTGTGTTCCTATTGGTCATCAACAATCATTGTCTACATCGTTCTTTGTTTCTTTGTCTGGTAACTATTATTAATGGAACGGACAATCGTTGCTTCATTCATTTATTAAATAGATAGATTGCAGTCAATTGATAATGACAAAGATATTGTCTGCATAATCCTTATGCAAGTAGGGTAGATTAAGGGTAAGCATGTCGCAGGGTAGGATAGGGTAAGAAGATTTTTCTTAGTCAGCGTACAAAGAGCTCACCCTGTATATCTCTACTGTGATACTATTTATGCCATTGATCACTTTTAGAGTCTTCCAATTAGGGTAATATTAAGGAAAAGCGAGATAAAAAAGGTTCGTAGGATAGGGCCAGTATATCCAGTTAGACTATCCATCTTACGTCGCGTAACCTGAGGTGCATACGTGAGCTGGAATAGGACTGTCATTAATAGATTCAAAAGGATAAAACCAGGTTTTCAGAAATCCTAACTCATATGAAAAGAGTTGATAACCAGTTCTCGCTCACATAAAATAGTTGAACGGTCAATATCAATTCAGTTAGTGGATAAGGAACTGTCACATAGCTATGCTAAACCGTTTTTATGTATAATAAAAACGATTCAAATATGTTTCATTTTTATAATTCTACATGATTATTTTTAGAAAGAAAATTCGATTAACAAAAGAAACAAACAGTAGTAAGTATTTTCTATTTTCTGTAGATTTTCTATAAATGAAGTAACTATTTGATAGTTTTATCAAGATCATATTAGTGATAGAATTAAGTGGTAAGAATTTTCGATGATTTTGAATCATTTAAATGATTGGATTTAATTCAATAGTGCAATACGTGTCTCAGGTTCTTCATCATCTTTACAACAAAGTACAAACGACGGCGTCATGGTTTTTGAGTATGAATTAATAAATCTATTTTTAGAAAATAATTGATTTTATTCTTTTGTAGACCAGCTCGTAATCTAGCACCTCAAGTATCGATTGATGGTTGTCGTCGATTGGAATTAGCTAATATTTTATGTGACAAAGAAAGTCGAGAAGCTGTACACTCTAAGTTAAAATGTGTCGGATGTGTCGTGATTTACAACATATTTCACGACACATTCAGGCATGACACGAGGTGCGCGTTGCGACACATTTTCTCCAGCAAGCGTACGACACATTATCCCACGACACATTCTGAAATCACGGTTCGAGTCTAGGTTTCACCGTATCTATATATTTTTTTCTTTCATGCATTATATCCATCAATATTTAATTAGTACAATTAACATCAGTGTTTGATGCAATACTGTAAAACAGCCAGACTCTGAGATTCAGCCATGTAAGGCTAGTCAGATCTTGGTCAGACTACTGGCAGGTAGACCTCTCCTAAAGCGAGGTAATTATTTCTCGAAATATTTACGAGAAATATATTATATAAAATGGTGCCCGAAAACTAGTGATTCTCATGTTATGGTTCAGATCCATTATATATAGATAAACACGCGAAACAATATGGTGAATGAACAGTCGTCATATATGTAGAGAACGGTTAAAAATGTGACACATTAAAGTGCAACGCATTTTCTTGCTGGTACCCACGACACTATAATTCACGACGGAAAAAGTCGACACATTTTAACTTAGAGTGATAAGACTAATATAAATATTTGAATAGAATTTAAAATCTTTTATTTATTAGTTTATTGGTCAATGGATGTTTTTAATAGAAGAAAAAAATAAAACTGAATTATTAAATATTGTAATTATATTTAATATTTGATGGATTTTTTTAAAATTTTCTATTTATTTAGGAAAAACTTTTAATTTTATTGTCTGGTATTTGTGATTATTTGGATCAAGGAGATGCAGATTCATTAGAACATGCACTAGGTAAAAGAAAAAAAAAATTTCTTTTAATATTTATTTTATTCAAATAAATTATTTAGATCAAATTTGTGATAGACCCAGGTCCAGCATTACGATGACCGTGAGCGGGTCGTAAACGACCGTTAATGATAAGGATACGGCCGTAAACTGCCCGTATTTGACCCGTTTGGTATGCGCCGTAATACGACCGTATATCACCGTGCCGTATACGATTAGAAACGGTGAAAAACGGTTGGAAAATCCCGTATTCGATCGTTTACGACACGGCGATATACGGCCGTAATACGGCGCATACCAAACGGGTCAAATACGATCAAAAACGTCCGTTTACGACCGGGCTTGTTTCACCTGGGGAACAACAATGGATAGTGATTTACGTATCGATCTTGAACGTTCATTTTATCTTTTTGTAAAAGCTGTATGATTGATTATTCGATTGAAAAACAAAAACATATCTAAATTAAATTTCTTTTAGGCAAATAATGTTCTTTCATCAAGAAATTTTCAACCACCACAAGTTTTATTTGCACTTAATACTGTCATTCGTCGTATTGTCGAACAACTTATTGGTCTTATTCGATCAGGTTCATTTTCTCTTTATATTTTATATTAATTAGCTTTTTCTTTTAAATCTATTATAGATTTTATTCCTGCTGTTAATAATATGATACCATTGACACGAAATATTGATTTATTAACTAGTACGTCATATCTACGTACATTATCAACTAACCCATGTGTTCGAATGCGATCGAATTGCGACGCAGTTGCGCGTAACTGCGTCGCAGTCGATCGTAGTCGAACATATGATTTTTTGCTGCGATCAATGCGCCGCAGTTACGCGCAACTGCGACGCAGAATTGACTCTACGCGTAACTGCGACGCAGTTGTTAAAAAAGTGGCGACATGGGAATAGTCCTGATGGATTGATAAATGATGAAGTAACACGTGTACATAAACAAAATAGAGCACTTGTTGAAAAAAATCCTGAGTAGATATGAAAATATTATTAAATAATAAAAATTAAAAAAAATTTTTTTTTTAATTTTTTTCAAGACAACTTAATCAATTGATTAAAATTGCAAGTAATGAACGAAATGGTAAATCAAGGTAAATAAAGAAACTAATGAAATTTTTTGAGAAAAAAAATTTGTTCATAATTGTTTAAACATTCATGTATATTCAAAAGTTATTAAATTTTTCGACAAATATTTAATATGACTATGATCATGATCAGGTCAGATCAGATCTTTTTACAATGACTGGTGCAAGATCTTTTGCATTTATTGGTGACCTTTGCTATAACAGACTCTATTTTTTATTTGTTTTGATTCTTAGAAATCATATTTTTGTTTTTATTTTCTAGTAAACCAATGGAAGTTTATTATACCTATAGAAACATCTATAACAACAGAAAACATTGTAAGTTTTATGTTTAATTCTCTTTTTTTTTGTATTGGATGATTTATTTTATAAATAGGAATCCAAATTCATCCATTCCAACATCAACAAAAAAAAGAAAAGGTATTCATATCACATCAACATCACATGGAATAAAGTAATTTTTTTAATGTTTTTTCATATTAATAATATTTTATATTATTTCTATAGACGTCCACGTGCACTTGATCTTGAACAAGAAGATGAATGATGAAGAAAATATATTACTTAGAATCGTACTCGTCTGAATGAAATACTTTAATCATGAACGATATTATTATTATTATTTTTTTTTTGCGATATATGTAAACGTTTTGTCACATTTTTTTTCTGTGTTCTCTAAACTAAAATCAGAGTCAAATGAAATAAAATCAATTTATGTGTCTGTATGCATGTATGTTTGCATGAACGGAGTAGTAGTATAATGCTTTTTATTTAAGTGCAATATCTACGGGCAGATAGCATCGGCTATGAGCGAGTATTGCTCTGTAGCCAAAAACAAACCAACACGAAATAGAACAAAAGATGAAAAAATAAGAAGACAATATTTAATATGTCATGTAAAGGAGAATAGAGAAAAGCTAAAGAAGATTTTAAAAAAACTTAATATAACATGAAAGATAATGATGGTGATGTAGATGGAAAAGGAGAGTCAAAATTAAAAAAAGAGATATATATATATATTATAAATGGTAACACAGCACATGATCAAAAAAAGGAACGATAACCTCCCATCAAGAGTTTACGTGTGTGTATTTCCGAATTCTACCTTTTCCAAAAAAATGTCTTCTTACTTTTGATAATAATGGATTTGAAAGATATTCTTGAAGGTATATAATTGACAATTTGTGTTGCAAATAATCTTCAATAATACTTAGATTTGTTCCGAGTAATGTATTAATTAATTTGTTCCAGTGTGTAGCTACGGATTTAGAGATAGTTTGCCCATGAAAAAAAACTTTGGAGAAAATATGCGTTTCAACGCAAACTTTTGAAAACAGGACGCTATTTTCGCGTTTAAACGTGTTCATTTATTTTTCAACAGGTTTTTTCTATTGCAAACGTGTTTTTAAAAAAAAAGGATTTTAATGCATTCGTCAAAAAAGGTCGCTTCCCAACCAGTCAACCTGCATCTAAAATTCTGAGTAATTACGTGGATAAAAGAAGAATTTATCAAAAGTATTCGAAAAAATTTTCGATCTCTGCTAGAGTTTGTAATTTCTTAAAGAACTTCGGTAAGTTCTAATACAAGAGATTCCCATAGACCATCAGCAGAAAACCTTCGTAAGCTTTGAACATGAGTCAAACTCTTCTTAACCCAGCGTTCACTCTTTCACAACTGTGATATTGTCTATTTTTTCCTTCAGTTTCTATAATTATTTTCTGCAAGATTGATTACTGATACACAAATATATATGTACTAATGAATATTGCAACATTTTGTCCGCGACCATCTGTCCTTGTGATATTTTGTCCATGCGACGTTTTTTATACGACTAATTGTCCATGACTATATGTCCACGACAAATTTTTCATGCAACGATTTGTCTCGCGACATTCTCTCCTAGCGCCGCTGTAATTGTATGCCTACATTTTCTGTAAATCAGAACCGTAGTACTTCAGAGATCTATTTCATCAAATACAGAACTTTATCTGGTTTGAATCGAACTATAATCATATAAAGTATCAACATAATGTAATTTTTAATTTTTCTGAATAATCTTTAAATTATCTATTTATTTTTAAAAAATTATACGTACGTTGTTAAAGTGAAAAAATACCTAGTAGCTCAGGCTTCTCACACACTTCTTGTAGCATTCCAGATAATGTCTGAAGCATCTCAACCAAAACCTGTAGCATCCTAGGTGATACTTGTATCATCATCGGTGACGCCTATAGCATCCTAGGGAATGCTTATAGCATCATAGGTGATGCTTGTGGCATTCTAGGGGATACCTGAGGTATCCCAGACAATACCTGTCGATGTTAGATGATTCTGGTGGTATTCCAGACGTTGAATACTTGAATAGTTGAATAGTTGAATACTTGAATAGTTGAATACTTGAATACTTGAATACTTGAATACTTGAATAGTTGAATAGTTGAACTGATAGTTGAATAGTTGAACTGATAGTTGAATACTTGAATTCAACTTTCAAGTTTGACACTACTGGATCATTCTCAGTCTTTTAAATATAAAAGTTGATGTTTTCATCGCCTTTTATTTGATTAAAGATGAACAAATTAACAGTAAGTATGTGACGTAATATTACTTTGATAAATTGGATTCGATACGATTAATTATATAGAGAATAATTTTTATTTTCCAAATATCTTTTCATTTCTATCTTTGAAAAAG